>JAVLUZ010000529.1:0-40231 GCA_036768485.1 Mermis nigrescens
ATGGATAGTGCCTGATGAAAAACGTTGAAAAACGGTGTTTTCCCCCGCCATACCATCTTTTTAAAGGCCATTTTGTTACCTTTGAAAAAGCAACCCTTCAGAATATTGGTGCTGTCTACCTAGGTGATGAGCAGACATGCACGTGGGCGGGGTGGACTAGACTCCAGAATGGAAAGAAGGAAAAATTTATGGAGTAAATGGGGCATAATGGAGGCCAAAATTAGCGAAAATCAGAACTCTTCTTGAAACGTGCTCAAAATTGACAAGGAACTATGGAATAACGTCGTTTTAGTGGCATTTATACAAGTTTTTGAGGTTATTTCAAGCCTAAAAAGCTCAATCGTGAACCTACCCACACTCCCTTTAAAACTGAAATTATCATAGAAAAATTTGAATTTTTTTACCGTGAGCAGTGTTGACAACGGTTAGGCCAAAAATGAAGTGAAATTTCTTTACTAAATGTGAAGCTGAAATTCAAGTTTTGACTAACAAGCTTCTTCTTAATTACAGTCACGCCTCCATGTATGTTTATCGTGCAAAAGTCAAATAACTATGCAGTTAACAAGAGTTAATTATGGTCTATTTCATTTAACTTTGATGTTTTCTTCCGATTTAATCCGCATGAATCAGGCTACAAAAGTGGTTTGAACTCTTGATGTTATAATGCGGTTTAGCAATAGCAAGCGTCTCACCATAACTCGATATACTGTAGACTATCACAACTATACTGTTACTTTAGGCCACTTTTGTCGGGCACTTTAAATTTTTCCAAAAACCTTAAACTTTAATGAAACGGACTATAACTATAGTCTATTACATTCCAGACAGCTTGTTTTCGCTAAAAGCCTTATTACTGTATTACTTTTTCACTGCATAAATGGCTTCTTCAATAATGTTCTCGTAGCGGGGTTGTTTTAAACTCTTCTTATTGATGTTTAATCTACTTTGATTAAAACCTAACGCATCTAACAAACTACTTGAAAAACTCAAACCGTCAAATAATTTGCTACAGTAATAGGCCGTAAAACGAAAATGGGCCGTCTGGGATGCCATTCCAAACGACCCATTTTTTGCTAAAGTTCTATTACTGCAATGATGTTTCACTGCACAAACGGCAGGTATCTTTACCTATGCTCCCGTATGGATGACTGAAACTCTTCCTATTGGAGTTTAATGTGTTTCACTTAATACGTGACGCATCTAACTGACAGCAGCAGCACCTAACTCGCAAAATATTCTGCTAAAGTAATAAGCCATAAAGAAAAAATGGACCTTTCGGAGTTGAAAAGAACAGGCTATAATAGGGCGCTAGTGTCTTCAGAATTCTGCTATATTTTCTCGAAATAAAAAATGATGATTTATTAGCGCAAGTACAGTGTTTCGTGAAATTAAATGTAAAAATACTCACTGTAACGGAGCGGACGACGCAGTGTTGCCACTTGCCAGCAGCAGGGTTGCCAACATGGCCGGAAACCGGACCAGCTTGATGTCCGGTTTTGGCCGGTCGACGTTCATGGCCGGTTTTCGATGTCCGGTTTTTTAAGCAGTTGGTCCGCTTTTGGCCGGTTTTAAAATTTTGTCTGAATCAGGTTATTGCCATGCTGCATGTTCTTGTTTCACATTTGCTTACCGTAGGAAGTACAACATACACACCAAACACACTGGCTAGTGGCTAATCATCCGCTCCGCATACCTTCTCAACATCGCTCGACCTTGTTCACCTCTAACTTTACTACTTACACATTAAGTCGTCAAATCACTTGCTATCCAGTCAGTACTCGCCTCATGTTGTGTCTTTGTACTTTATGTAATTCTGTACTTTTTTGTCACTCGCTATTGGTTTTTTACCTATGTAAACTGATCGCTGCTTTTCAGGGTATAATTCTAGTCAACTATGCCATCACCGGTTAAAGAAACGCAAGTCCGGAACTCATGCATTTGTCAATACAATACAATACAAATATTTTATTTTCGTCGCACAAAAAAAGAACACAATAAGAAAAGAAACATTAATATACAATGAAATACAATTATAAATAAACATTCGACATGAATCATCATACAAAATCACATATTCTAAAAGCAAGAAATTATTAATTAAAGTACATTTATACGAGATTAGTGCAAAAGACGAAGGTAGGCGCGCAGGCTAAATAAATTATGCATTTAGAACGCGCCCCTAGCAAATACCCCGTTAGATCAACTTTTTTCAACTTTTCACGGAGGGAAGCAACACTAGGAGATCTTACAACAGCTTCAGGAGAGAATTCCATACTTCGAATCCACTTATTGGATAAATCATACCCACGAACATCAAGCCGAAAAGGAGTGCATTCACATTTCATTGAATTTTGAGCACGCGTGCTGTTTTCACAGAAAGTAAAAAAAGTCGGCTTGCTGCAAAACGCATCTACCACTCAATATCTGATACATCATACACAGATCACTACGCAATCTGCGAATCTCCAGACTATCCAATTCTAAGGAACTGAGTCTTTCAGCATAAGAAAGTCCCCGAAATCCAATAATTTCACGTGTAAATTTCCTTTGAACATTTTCGATCATTGAAACATGGGTCTTACGGTATGGATTCCAAAGTGCTACAATACTAAAGAAGCGGTCTGACGTAAACAGTAAAAGCCCTAGACATATTTAGTTTATTTTTAGAAGCAAATGATTTCGATATTAGCATAGCCCTAGCATAAGCTTACGCGTTATATCATTATAGTGGAAATTAAAATCAAGTTTACTTGATACGTAAACACCCAAATCCTTTACAGAATTTACACTCTGTTCTACAGTCAGGTCAGAAATTCTATAAGAATGCTTGGGATTTCCAAAACCTAGATATAACGCGTAGCATTTTTCAGTAGCAATTTTTAACTGCCAATCCTTGGACCAGACTACGAGTTTAGCGATATCATCTTGAAGTTGGGTGTGATTGCTAGATAAATTTTTAAGCTTGACGTCATCGGCAAAAAGGCAAACTTTGCTATTTAAGCAGTCGCTAATGTCATTTATGAATAAAACAAAAAGAATCGGGCCAAGTATACTGCCCTGAGGAACACCGCTAGTGACAGATTTTTTGCTCGAAAACTGACTGTTAATAACAACCCTTTGAGTCCTATCGCTCAAAAAACAAGTTAACCAACTCAATAAATTGTGGCTAGTAGAAAGCTCAGACGGTTCTGCTCACTGTAAATTATGTTCTGCTAATATACGCCCAAAACGCAATGCTCTTCTTGATCATGTTAAAACGGCCAAGCACATTAAAGCCATTAGTGACTTTGAAAGTTGTGAACACCTGCGCCCATTAACGAGTGCCCTCGGATTAACATATCGAAAAGAGCAGGCGAGCTCTACTCTTGACAGTTAAGAAAGCTGAATTAAATGTAGCAGTATTTATCGTTGAACATTCCTCTATACTTACAATTGATCATCTCGGTGAAATGGTTAAGCGGTTATCGCCTAATGATTTGGTTGTTGGAGACATTAAGGTGAATAGGCGCAATTGGCTTAATCATACTTACTGCTTCCAGAATACAGGGTGGCTTACTTATTTAAAACCGATTTTATTTTAACCCATTGTTCTCAATTTTAACGAATTTGTTTCAGTTGGGAGAACAGTCATGAAGAATTTATTAATGTAAAGTATCATTGAAAATTGATGAATACTACCCTATATGAATCTGACCAAAGTTTGTTTGTCAACAGCTGATTTTAAAAAATTGTATTCTAATTTTGATATAAGCCTCAAAGCCTTGAATGTTGAACCTTTTTGATGTCTGTTTGTTTAGTTGCACCATACGAAGTGTACTGCTTTGATCATGTCGGTTTTAAGTCCTGCACTGCGGCCGAGTTGATTGAAGATGTTTGTAAGAGCGTGTATTTTTCGTTAATTGTTGATGAGTGTACTGACGTGTCAGCGCTTTCAAAACATTACTTCATTTGCATTGTCTGCTTTAAGTCTTCCCTTTTCTGATGCTAGCGTTGAACGTGCTTTTTCTGTATTAAATTTGCTGAAGACCAAACTACGAAATCAGCTTAGATGTCAAAACTACTGATGCTTTATTACGTGTTCGTTTTTTACTATGTTGGAAGGACGAGAATTGTTGCACCTTTACTGTTACTGATTCAATGCTCAAATTATTTAACACTACACTGTACGGTCGTAGCATTTGTGATGATGATATCGTATGCCTTGATGAATCCTTATCACTTTCTGATTAGGCCTTGCTTAATGTGCAAAATGCGTTTAATGTGATAGATAATTAAGTGCAATAGTTAATTTGAATAAATTTTAGCCACCTTGTTATTCATCTTGTGTATACATTGTTTGTCCGGTTTTGGCCGGAATTTTACTGCGCTCATGTCCGGTTTTGGCCGGTTTTATATGTTGGTATGTCCGGTTGGTCTTTTCAGAGTTGGCAACACTGGCCAGCAGTTGCCAACCGTGGGGTTGTTTACCTCAAATTTTAAAGTTTTTTTGCGTTTGAGGCTTTTTTGAGGTTTTTTGAGGAAATTTTTAAGTTTTTTAGGGGTTTTGGTGAAAATTCGAGGTTTTCTAAGATAAGTAAGCTAGATATCGATTACGGCATTGGTGTAACTGGTAGTGATCGATCGGGGCGACTTTTTTGGCCAGGGCCGGGGCAGTAATAGGGCTGTGAAAAAGAATTCTCAGCCCCGGTCGGGGCCAGGGGCGCCGGGGTCAGACAAGGAAAATATTATTGGGCATAGGAAGAGAAATAATGAGCGACTGGTCCATTCAGTAGTAAGTAAATGGCAAGTGCAAAGTTTGGTGCGCCTTTTCATGTCAAGTTTTATTACTATTTATGTCACAAGAAACAAATATAGTCCAGTGTTCCATTGTCTGAATCATCATAAAGTCTATGTCGCTGCTATTAGCACACTCTATATCATTTGAATCTTTGCTACTGCTACTGCTGCCGTAGCGATTGGATGAAATAGGTATTGGATGTAATAAATGAGACATCACACATTCCCATAAGGGGGAGGGGTATTACCCCCCTCAGGGTCCAAGATACAAGTCACTGTCAGACGATTTTTGGTGAAAACCTTTTGAATTTTTTAACTTAATTTTTTAGTATGGCAAAAGTGGGCTAAAGTTAAGAATATGGTACTTTTAGAAAAGGAGCAAAACAAATAAGGAATGCCAAAATTTTTGTGCCAAACTGGTAGAACATGATAAATTGAAGCGCGGAAAAACATTTGGTGAAAATCTGAGCCATAACAACAACAACAACAACAATTTATTCGCTAAGTCAAAAGAAAATATTAACATACATGGATTAGACGAATGAACGAAAATGAAAAAACATGAAAGACAAAACAAATTAAGTATGACGAAGCAGGGTAAACGTAAAGGCAAAAGGAAAAACTGCTCTTACTTACGCCCCTTTAAGAAATTCAGAAAGGTTTAATCTTTTAAGTTTAGTCAGAAAAACGTGTCTATTTGGAGCACTTATAATCTGTTCAGGTAGAGAGTTCCAGATAGTAATTATTCGATTGCAAAAATCAAATTTTCTGCAATTTTTATTTACATGATTGACGAGAAGTTTACAAGAATTTGCTGCTCGATTAGAATTTAAATTAATTGTGAAGAAATCCTTGAAAGGAAGAGCTTGACATTTGATAATAGAAAAGGCTAATGTTAGGTCGTTATGGAGGCGTCTTACTTCAAGAGTGGCCAGACCAAGTTCGTGTAATCTTGCAGCATATGTCAAATTTTTATCACTAAAAATTCGTTTCGTAAACCTTCTTTGAACCCGTTCGATGGAGGTGATATCACACAGCAGGTAAGGACTCCATGAAACACAGCAATATTCAAGCACTGGTCGAACATAAGTAATGAAGGCCTTGACAAGTAATAATCTGTCTTTAGAAATAAAACTACTCAAGATCAGATTGCTTAACTGCATGCCTTTTTTCACAATATATTCACAATGAGATCTGGACAATAAATTAGAATTCAGAAAAACACCCAAATCTTTTACACAAAGTGTGTCAGTAGAAAGATAGAAATCATTTATGTGATAAGAATGCCTAGGGTTTGAACTACCCAGATATAGAACTGAACATTTATTAACTGATATTTTTAATTGCCATGTATTGGCCAGTGATCGTACGGGGACCCCGACCCCGACCCCAACCCCAAAAAACCCCGGCCTAAACCCCGACCCCGACCCCCGACCGGGGGCATGATTTTTCGAGTCGGGGTTGAACCTTTTTCGGGGGTGAAATATAGCATTTTATTTGTTGGTACATAGAAGAATTGTATAAATAGCAAATAAATTCGGAACAAGGACAATTCATGCACCAGCAAAATTAATGTTAAACTCGACACTCGCGATATTTCAAAAAGTACGCCTGGTCGCCATGTTGTTAAGACGTACATACATGTTCGCATATTTTCCATTATGAAGTGCGCCGAAATTACTGCGGAATCATAGGCATAGCCGGGGGAATGGAGGCACATGCCCCCCGGAATTTTTCAGAAATTATGTCGATTTTTCTGGCGCAATGTGTCCAGAACATTGAGTTTAAAAAGGCACAAACGTCAAAATTTTCCGGCGCTTCGCGCCGAGTCATGTATTATTTATTGTTATACAGATCCAATGAATTTAAAAGCTTGAATCTGTTAAAATAATCCAGCACTTCGCAGCACTTTAGTGATTTAATGCACTATTATTTCATTGAATGAAACTGCACATGCTTGTTGAACATACATAATAGTAAAAGTGCGAAAATGTTTGCGTACCAATTTATCTATTCTCTGCTTTGTTTATCTTTCTTTACAAGGACACATAATTCTATTTTAAATGAAAGGAAAGGCCAAATTTTCTTGTGTTTTTGCGCATTTTCTGTTTTCTGAACTAGTTAATAAGAAGGCCACAAATGGGCCTGAAAATGGTAAGAACAAAATTCTCATTGATACATCTTTCAATGACTTATTGGTTGCGTTGCGAGACCCGTTGCTGCGCTACATACTTAGCAGACGTCGAAAAACGCATTTCAGCTCAGAAGTTTTGTGCAGTGTAGGTGTTCATCAATTTTAAGTTTTTTAGGACTTAATTCAGAACCGAGATTTTGCCAAGTTGCGAAAATTTTAACTTTACTAATTAAAAATTAGAGTTCTTTTTTACAAAATTTTGGGGGTTCTGCTCTGGACCTCGCTGGTGGCGCTTAAGCGCGCCACCCCAGACCCCCAGCTGTACAATCTCGTTCTACATGTTGAAAGAGATTTTCAGGAGGACAGAAAAGGTAAAAGGATTAGGAATTTTCAAAATTTTCGGCGCTTCGCGCCGCAATTAATTTATCTGTTCTGTATGATTTAAGCGGTATAAATTTAGTTTAAAGAGTAAAAACGTCAAAATTTTCATGCGCTTAGCACCGCCAATTATTGTCTTAGGGCGGTAAAATATGACTGAATTTCTTGATGCTTAGCGCCACTTATGATTTCCGAACTGTTTGTCAATAAAAAGGCGTAAATTCTACAATAAAACGGTGAAAATTTCGAAAATTTTCGGTGCTTCGCGCCATTGGCTCCTCTACAATCAGTGCACCATAGAAAACCGTTATGAAAAATCTGTGGAATAATATGAAAAAGCGAGAGCAATTAATGATTAAAATTGAAAGTAATGCTAAATTGCTAAAACCATGCTTGAACTTGGAATGAAATTAAAATGTTGAACATAACCAGCTTTATTAGTATGCTCTACAAACAAGTGAAGGTATCGTTTTTATCCTTTTCAAATTGGTATGTAATCATGCAATGTTAATTAATAATCTTCAACCCCAACCCCAACCCGACCTCGACCCGACCCCAAAAACCGGGGTTTTTCATCTCCGACCCCGACCCCAATCGGGGGTGAAAGTCTGACCCCGTACAATCACTGGTATTGGCCCACTCATGCACATAATTTATATCAGCTTGAAGTGTCATGAAATTGGATGATAGATTCCAAAGTTTGATATCGTCAGCAAACAAAGTAGAATTACTGTTTTGGCGCATTTCACATAAGTCGTTAATGAAGATTAAAAAAGTGTGGGACCTAGTATACTACCCTGGGGCACGCCACTGGTAACAGGAATAGAATCAGATTAAGAATTTTTAATTTTAACGACTTGGGATCAATTAGTCAAGAAATTTTCGACCCAATTAAAAGAAAGTTTGTTCAGTCCATAAGATGCCAACTTAATTAGCAGTTTTTTGTGTGACACGGTATCAAAAGCCTTACAAAAGTCAATGTAGACAATGTCAACAGGAATTCCCTCATCTAGAAATTTGGTCCACTGATTTTTGCACTCAACAAGTTGTAACGCACATGATCTATTTTTTCTAAAACCAAACTGTTTTTCACTTAGCAGATTTTGCTTCTCTAGATAAGAAATCAAAGACTTGTTCATTATAGATTCCATTAATTTACAAGAAACACAACATAAGGAGATTGGACGATAGTTATCAACTGATGACATATCTCCCTTTTATGAACTGGGATCACAACAGCTTTTCGCCAAAAATCGGGTATCTTTCCACTTTGATAAGAAACGTTAAAGAATCAGATAAAAGTTGTTGCAGGCAACTGTCAATTTGAGTGTTGGGTGGGACGATTATTTTTACAGCCGCTTACCCCTGAAAATCTTTAAAATGGTAGAATATGCAATGAGGAATTCTACATTTTTGTAGCCGCTTATAGTGCTGGCCTCTAAAAAAACCAGTCGATTTGTAACCTAAAAAACCACCCCTTTTTTACATAACCAAAAAGGAGATGACTGAAGATATTATACTGGCGAACAAGCTATGCCGTGAGGATTACAACTGACCCTGTTCGCTTTCCGGATCATTCAGAAACTTGAGATATAAATTTGTCGAAAAGTTCCTAAAAATTGCCATTTTTATGATTTTTTAAAGCATTTTTGAGGGTCAGTATTTCTACCCGTATTCATATTTGGTGGAATCTTTCATGTTTTCACGTTAGGCTCCCTTGCAGTCCAATCCAATGTCAGAAAAAATTTAGTTCTCCTATGTCATCCACATACCTACAGTATACCTTCAAAGCCAAACCTAAAAAACCAGTTGTAACCTAAAAAAACAGCGCCAATTTTCACAAAACTTAGCAGGAATGTGCCTCGTAGCACCTTTCATGATGCCTGATATTTATTTTTTCACAAAAAATAAGAATCACCTAAAAAACTGCCAAAAAATTTTGATTGTAACCTAAAAAAAACCCACTGTAACCTAAAAAAAGACCAATGCTAAGTATACGTTGCCATGGCAACAAAATTACTTTTCATTAAGTTGCATAATTTTGCACTGATTTCTTGCAGAGGATGTAGAAGAGACTTACCTAGAGTCGTTTCTATCACTTGAAGACTTTATTTGTGAAATTTATAGATTTTTTAATGAAATTCAGAAAAAATTATTGATTTTTTTATAAATGTGATAAAATGAACGGAAATATCGTAAAAAATGAATTTTTTTCAAAATTGTGATCATTTAAGGTCAACTAACTGTTTTACGCTGCCAACCATGCACTTCACATAACATTTAAGGGGTGGTTTTTTTAGTTCCCATGGTTTTTTTTAGGAAAAAGTGGTTTTTATTCAAAATTTCGTATTTCATGCAAGCTTGCTATGAAATATGGCGCTTAAAAATTCTTCCATGCAGCAAGTTATAGGCCTAGGGCAGCTGTCAAAAATAGGTGTTTGTTGACTTCTTCAATGCTATTTGTTCTGAAGTTATAAGCCAAAAACATGAAAATGGTTTTTTTAGAGGCCAGCACTATACCCCCTGAAAATCTTTAAAATGGTGGAATATGCAATAAGGAATTCTACACCTTTTTACAGTTTTTGTTCTTCAAAAATCTTTGTACGTGTACAAAGACGGTCCTGAAACGTCCTTGTACGTCAGCAAAAATCTTCGCCGAATACGAAAAGACCGTGCTTCTAAATGTGATAATTCGGTCTGAATTTAGTTGATAATATTAGTTCGGCGCGAAGTTCCGAAATTTTTATGAGCTTTTGATGGAATTCACACATAAAACTCGACTGAGAAAGCTAAAACAACTTGTACTACAAAATCATGTCAGTCTAAAAATGTCAGTCTACTATTCTATTTGATCTAAAAATAAGCCTAAGTCTTAAAAAAATGGAGAAAAAGCGACTTGCAGGATAAATGTCGGTCTATCCTTAAGCACCGTTAAATTCAGCTTTCTCAGTATATACTGCTCATATTTTAGGGAAAATCTTTTCCGCGCCGTATTTTCACCTCTGTACCATAGGTGGGCGGGTGCAAAATTCTGAGGGTTGCAATATTTTTAAAGGTCAAAAACTAGCCTTAAAAAATGGTGGTATGGCGAAGAAAACAAAAAAATTTTAAAAAATTGAATTTGAGGATGGGGGTAATTTTGGTTTCTGGGGGGGTTATTTTGATTTCTCTGGGGGTTGCATACCCCTTAAATCCCCTAGGCCCAGGCGTGCTCTGTACGCTTTGTTAAAAGTTTGGTCTTCTAAACCCACTTCTGACCGAACCCATGTTCGGTACCTGTAGCAGGAATGCCTACGTCGACACAATCTGTAAAATATTTTTCCAATAACAACGAAACACATGCTTTCTTTCTACAGGAGGTTGGCCGATAAGGAATATATCAGTGATAAAGTCGTATCTACCTAGTCAAAAAATGAGTTCACATAGATAGCGAAGTGAAGCTCCAAAAATTTGACATTTTCGTGCAAACGATTAGCTGAAAACGCTTAAAACAGCACACTTTCTGCCTATTTTTTGCTAAATGCGATTTTTGGGGAGGAAAAATTTCTTGCTGGGGGTCTAAATCTTTCTGGGGGACCGTAATCCCTGTTTCGCTCACTCTGTTCATTATCTTTATTTCTATTTCATTAAAAAAGTCCCATTAGAAATGAATTTTTCTTCTCTTTTTTGCTAAGCTCAATAAGCTACGTCGTTCAGTGAAAGCAATAACGTAAGTACTCGTCAATATGAATTTCGACGACCCATTAGCTCAGCTATTCCCGGGATTGGCCGGAGCTCAGCTGCCCCCATTCAGCAGCCGGTACAAATGTTATTCTATCGCAATGTATCAGCAAAGCCACGCTTCTGACGAAAAAGTTGCCGAATTGGAACATGGCGGAAAAAGTAGACGTTTTTCAAAATTGTAAGCAACGGATTGAACAGAATTTATCTCTTTTCTTTCAGTTCTGCTGCCACACAGCGCATTGGACTATCTGAGTAAGTTTGTTTCATTTCATTGAATTTTTTGTTTAATTTTATTTCATTTTTTATCTAGTTTTGTATTTATACTTATTTTTTTGTCGTAATAATTTTTTATCACGTGTGTTTATGCGTATAATGCGCAACCTGCAGTCACATTGAGCTGTAGTATACTATTCTTTACGTCAGTATCAGTGGCAATCGAAAATTTCGGTCATTTGACTGACCCCTCTGGTCTCCAATAGACTCATTCTTTGGTTCTCTGATTGATTGATTTTGGCTTTTTTTGATTGGTTGGATTGTTTATTTGCTGATTGTCTCGCCGGACTCTGGTTAGGTACTTACGTTCCTTTGTTGTTAGCGCCACTATTGGTTTTGTAATTGTTTGATTGCTTTGCTATCTTCGTTTAGGTTAAATACGCAGCATGCATATTGCTTTCTACATCATATTTTTTAAACATTTTATCACAATTTTCAAATAAATTTCTAATAAGCTCTGACAAATCTTCTCATTTATACTAGCTAGTCAACATCCTTTTTCCACACGCGAATGGTAGCTTACACGGTCTTGGGATAGGGTTATGGATATTCTTATTCATCACCCGTAAAAAAATTAGGCTTCACGGAGATTCCTCAAGTTTTTTAAAATTAGCTGAAAATTTGACTATTTCGCAAAATTTCGACATTTTTTGCTTTCCGTTTTTCATTCACAGGCCGGCCGTGCTTGTGCAGTGTCGGTATATATTTGAATGGCATAATTTGAGTTGGTTTATAAAAGGTGTTGGAGGAGAGGAGTCGGGTTAATATGTGGGCAGCACCAAAATTCTGGGGGTGCAAGATTTTTCATAGGATAAAAAATGATCTTAAACTGGTGGTATGGCGAGAAAAGCACCATTTTTCTCGAGCACTATCCATTGGCATCAAAAAAATGCGAAAAAGAACGAAAAATTCCAAAAATGAATTCTGGGGAGTATTTGCTTTCTGGGGGCTATTAGGTTTTTTGACCCCTCCCACTCCGCCTACGCCCACGTGTGGTCGGGATTTGAGTCACTAAAAGGTCAGTGCCTCTCCGATCCCCAAAATTAGAGATTATTTTCCCCCCGTTTTCACCTCAAAATCTAGCTTTTTTTAAACTTTCCTGTTAGTCGTTTTCGATCGGAAAATAAAAGATCAATAAAAGGCGTGTAAAGCCGTATTTTCGTAGTTTCTGTTATTTTTAGCCAGAAATTCTCCGTACTTGGCGTTGAATGCCTTAACAAGCTTTGCTTCCGAAAAATCTGAAAATTAATAAATTTTTAATTAATTAGATTAATTGATTTTTTTATCATTTCTTCTTCCCATTTTTCTCCTAAATCTTAATTTTCTTTTGCACAAGCACAGGAAATAACGGATTAATTCAAATTTTTTGAAGTCATTTTTTACACAAAATAACACAAAATCGCGTATTTTTTTGAAAAGGTTTTTGCACCAGAAATTATTTTGACTGAGAATTTTTGAACCTATTCCTGCCTGTTTTGGAAAAAGTTGGGATACCGTCCTCGCCTTACAAAAATTATTAATCCGCCACTGGGTATGTGTATTCTTGGGGATATTAAGTTTTGATTTTTTTAAGATAAGTTTAATATTCAGTCCTAATATTTTATTTTTTTCTGATTTCTATACTGGTTAATGTATTTATTTGTACTGTTGCAGTTTAACGGTGGCATAGCTGGGGAGACTGGGGGACTAGTCCCCCCAAAATTTTGGAAGTATGAATATTTTTCACAAGGGTATCCCAAAGGAAAATATTGGAGATCTGCGATGCGTATCTGAAAGACCGCTAGAATAGATTTTAGCACACTTTTTGAGCTGATAAAGCTAACATTTTTGGGCGCTTCGTGCCTTTTTCATTTACATATATACAACATATTCGCTTAATATAATTAAAATCAAATTTGATTTTTTAATATTCTTTTCTTCATTATGTGTAGATCTTGTCGAGAGAAGCTAAAAAACACTATTATTTTCGCCAATCCATAAGTAGTTGGTGCGATATCAACTTTTAAATTTTTGGCCCCCAAATTTAAAGGCTAGCTACTCCACTGCAGTTTAAACAAATCCTAGAAAAATCGGATCTAGTATACAATTTACCCCCAGCGTTTTTTAGCCGATCCATATAAGCTACAGTAACCAAACTTTACAAGGAGATAGCTATAAGCCTATTGTACTAATCTGGCAAAATTGATCAACTTACGGTGTAAACTTACTGCTTTACACTCACAGTTTACAACGTACTGACGGCATCTAAAAATTGTAAACGATTCGGTGGGTTTCAAACAAAGCAGTTTTTTGTAACTCAATCAACATCCTACATTAAAAAAAGTAAGTTTAAAGTAAGTTTAAAGTAAAGTAAAAGTAAGTTTTTTAAAATTTTTTTAGCAGTAAGTTTACACCGTAACTTAATCAATTTCGCCAGATTAGTACAATAGGCTTATAGCTATCTCCTTGTAAAGTTTGGTTACTGTAGCTTATGTGGATTGGCTAAAAAACGCTGGGGGGTAAATTGTATACTAGATCCGAAAAATCTACTCGAAAGTTTTAAACTTCTAACATTATCATTACTTATTGATGGAAATTTTGAATAGCTCGACAGCACATCGATTATCCGATGTTGTTTAAAATCACGAACGTTAACGCTAATCATCAGCGCATTACTCACGCCGGCGTTATTGAATTTCACCAAGAGGAAGGCAAATGTTACATGCCTTACTGGGTAATGAGCTGGCGTAAAATCTATTTTACACTTGTTTTTTCCAAAGCTTATTATAGGGGAGGGGCGACGATAAGGGTCAGTGGCGGATCCAGGATTTTCCTAAGGGGGGGGTGGTACCCCTAAGGGGGGCGGAACCCTGACTTGGGCGGGAAAACTAGCCGTTTTTACCCAAAAATCGCTAAAAATCGCTTAAAAATCCTTAATTTGGCGCACTGTTTTGGGCCAATGGGGGGGGGGGGCGGTCGCACCCCTAAATCCGCCCCTGGTAAGGGTGCGTTTTAAAATGGCCTTTTTGGGCTCGTGAAAGTATGTACGTACACGTTTAAAAAAATCATTTTTCGGCGATTCTGGCGATCCTGTATCTTTCTAGAGCGTGAAAACATCTCAAAAATTTTCAAAGACTATCAGAACACTTCGAGAAAATTGAAGAAAATAACGTCAAAAATGTGAGTACCTATATGGCGCGAAGCGCCAATTTAACGCTTGAGCAAATAGTAGCCGAAACGTCTAAAACGGCGCCTTTTGGAATTTTTCATGGAAAATTTGCGAATTCCCGTGGTGGAGGGCGGGCGAAAAAATTTCTGGGGGTGGTTAAACATCATTCAGGGGGTGACCCCACAGATTTCTCCCAGATCGTTTGCCAATGTACGATCGTCGGCGAGTGGGAAAAATTGATTGAATTAAATTGATTTAAACTTCAAAAATGAAAAATAATTAAAAATGAAAAGTTTAAATTGTAAATAATCAAAGAATTTAAATAATTAATAATTAAATTAATTAAAAATTATAAATTTAATTATAATTATTTTGTTGCAATTATGTACATATTTGCCTACGTATGTATGTCACTTTGCATTTTTAAATTTGTTTACGACTAACTGGCTCGAGTTTAGATGATGCGTAATTTATTGCTGACCGAGGGCGAGTACATCAATGTGGATTACACCCGATTGCCCGTCGGTTCCTACGTAAAATTTCGGCCGCAGAGTCCAGACTTTTTGGACATTACTAATCCCAGAGCAGTGTACGCATTCTAATTTATTTATTTTACAAACTGTACTTTACACTTTACACTTGACTTTTACTTTACACTTTAAAGTTTACACTTGTACTTTTACTTCACTTTATTGCTCATTTTAAAGTCGCTTTACATTTTTTAATTCGCTTTTTCAGGTTAGAATTGCGACTGCGTAATTTTTCTTGTTTAACAAAGTCGGATATGATCGCTATCGCGTATAATAATAAGGTAAGCAACAATCCGATAGCATATATACAGTATCCCTCTTGGCTCATGTAAATATACAATAAAAATCGATAATAGCATCTTAATGGCATTTATTTTGTTTATTTTGCTCTTATTTTGTTTTTTTATTTTTTTCATTTATTTTGCTATTTTGTTTTCATTTTTTTATTTTGCTTTTTTATTTTTTGTTCATTTATTTAGCTCCCTGAAATCAGCTGATGAATCGCACGCTTAGTTCCCTTGTTTTTCTATTCTTTATATTTTTTCTAATCCTTTTTTATCTTCGAGCGAGTGTTTCGAATTTAAATCGGTGGAAAAAAATTTTACCTTTCGGCTTTGCAGTTTTGGAAAAAATTAAAAGAAAAATTGAAAAATTAAGAAAAAAATTGAAAAATTAAAAAATTAAAAAATAGTGAAAAAATATTTTAAAAAATTAATTTTTAATTTTAAAAAAATTGAAAATTAAAAAAAATCCAAAAAATTAAGCGCAGTTTTTTGGAAAAATTTATGGATAAAACGATGAAAGATTTCCGAAAAATTCAAGAAATTATCCGTTATTCGGCAAAATAATACGATGTTGCGAATTTCGTCTTTAAAGTGGTTTACACAATTTATTTACTGTCCGGAAATTTTTTTCTCCAAGCCAAACATTTTCCTTTTACAACTTTTCTTTAGACTTTGGAAACTTACCTTTATTTAAAAACTTGCTGGAATTTCGCCAAATTTTACTTACGTCAGACCTGGATGTCTTAACATCATAGGTGCACCTGGTAAGGGTCGGCAGGGGGAGTGAAATCCAAAAAATCCAACACAGTTAATTTAACCTTCACGATTCGTTTTGCTGTTTTAACGATCAAAGTGGTCAAAATAGCCTGTAAAACGTTTTTTCGTGGTAATACCGCATTTTAAAAGCATTTTCAGTCCATTTTGACTGCATTGTATTACTTTTAAGACTAAAAAATGCAAAGAATATCAACTTTGGGCGCCTTTTGAGTATAACGTACTCAAAAGTACTTATCGGGCGCGAAGCGCGGGAAACATTTTGAAGTTTTATTGCTTTTGACCTCAAAAATGATGCAAAAAACGTTCCATCAGCTCAAAATCGCGGGACAGTAACTGTCCAGCGGACTCTTCAAGGAGATAATACCCCCACACCCCCATGCTCTTGTGTGGGCACGTGGTCACATAAGGTTCACATGATGTTACCTTGGTGGCTGAGAAACCCCGCACATTAAATCGGACCAAACCCGCAAGAGTTCTGAAAGTTTCCTGGGGAAAATGAGGCAAAGCAAAGGCCGAAAATATATGCGAAATCGGAAATTTTGTTTAAAATTGCATGAAATTGGTCGGAAACTGTCGAATACCGTAGTTTTAACGCTATTTTGGCCTTTCTATCAGTTTTTGGGGTCATTTTTTCCTAAAAACCTCAATTTTAACCCCTACGCCCATATCGACCATGCTCCGCACATATGGTGGTTATGGACCAAACCCGCAGGTTCCAGGGAAGTCAATTGACCCTGAAAGGCCCGAGCGTGCCCATGTATGAATTGAATAATCAATAAAGATAAAGGAGCGAATTTTGTTTTCAAACAACGGGAAACATTGAGAAATTGTCACAAAGTAATTATTTTTCATGCTAGAAATCGGCAAACAAATAAACGAGAGGAATGCGCATTCCTTTGGATCGCACGAAGTATGATTTTCCAGTGTTGAAATCGCTCGCTTGAGGCTATGTGAAGAGTAGGTAATCCAATCGGCGCTATACATGGTCAAAGGCCGGTCTTCCCATCAGGGGCGGATAAGGGGGGGGGCGGCCGCCCCCCCCCATTGGCCTAAAATTGTGCGCAAAATTAAGGATTTTTGAGCGATTTTTAGCGATTTTCGGGTTAAAACGGCTAATTTTTCCGCCCAAGTCAGGGTTCCGCCCCCCCCCTTAGGGGTACCCCCCCACCCTAAGGAAAATCCTGGATCCGCCGCTGCTTCCGATTGATACCAGCTGCCCAATTATTTGGTTGGTTTTCCTTGTACTAAATAGCTGCTTGGTTGGTTGATTGGTTGCTTAGTGGTTAATTCGTTAATTATTGATTGTTTGACTGATTATTGGTTGGTTAGTAATTGATTGTTTGGTTTATTAGCTGATTTTCAAATGGTTTTCACGTGTTTTCCCGGATTCATATTCCATTTTCTAATTGATTGACTGATTTTAGAGTCATTTTTGTGAATTTCCATTATTTTTCTTCTATTTGTCCGGAACTTCTAAATTTTCCATTAATACCGGCAGCTATTCCCATTAATACCGACCCGCTTTCCATTGATGCCGGCTTGAATGGAGTTGCACGGTTTGTCCACATGCGCTCGGCGCTAAGCGCCGAAACTTCTTTGGGATTTTTACTGAAAAATATGTTGAAAAGCGTTAAATTTCTATGCCTGTGCATTAAAATGTCTTCGTATCAGGCACGTATCTCTGGGGGCATTGGGGGGGGGTTCGGACCCCCAAATTCAGAAAATCGGAAAAATAGGACTTAGTTATTTTGTGCTATTTTTGGCCTTTTTGGGTTTAGTGCCCGCGAAATTGGTGTTGGACCCCTCAAAATAGGACGGCCAGCTACGTGCCTGCTTCTTATCCGTTAGCACGTCGTCCCAATGACCAAAATTTTCATTAGCACGGGCAACTTTCACAGCCGACCTTGAATGGGCATAACCATCCCCTTCAGCTATTATTACTAAGATTAATTATCATTATGATAATGATAATAAACATTTTCATTACTGTTATTATTAATGTTATTAATGTTGATATTATTATTTTTATTAAAATGTTATTATTATTTTAATTATTATTATTATTATTATTAAAAATTTTTTATTGTCAATTTGATTATTATATATATTCCCGTACTGTGTGTTATTACTCTTTACACATTATCCGCTCTTTTTAAAACAAATTAAATCCTTCCATCTCTAGGTTTATATTTTCAAACTATTTTCCTGCTGAGTAAAATGTATGAAAACTAAGAAACCAGATTTTTCAATGAATTCGAATTACGAATCGGCAATGATTCATTAGAATGTTTAATTTAAAATTTGTTTGATTAAAAAAATGATAAAAATTAAGTATTTAAATTAAGTGTAACTAATTGATATCAAAAAATAAATTTAATTATAAGCTTAAATTATGACTAAAAAATTAATCGAATCTATTTAGAAGTCGATATATTTAATCCGCACTGCAGAAAAATCTAAATACAAATAAATAAGCGAGTGTGAAGAATGAAAAATAATAAAACAATTAACCAAAAAAAATATTGTATAAAAACGGAAATGGAAAAATTGTGCATTTTGAAGAGAAATTAATGCTTAAGTGGCCAAAAATGTTGTTTATGCGAACATAAAAGCTTTTTCAAGGCGGGAGAAGGCGATTTCATCGAGCGATTCTGGTTCCTTTAAATTTTTTGTGATTTCCTGCTAGACATACATGATCTTGGGGGGTTTTCACCCCCGCAGAATCATTTTTCTACCCCCGCAAAAAATTTTTCACCCCCCAGAATTGGCGATTTTTCAAAAGTTTCCTGAACTTACCTGAAAATTGGTAGAAAAAGTGTCTTTTAAGAGTTTTTGGCTATCTATTAGCTCAAAATCGCCGAATTTTTGGCGCTTCGCGCCATATATTCATGTTTTGAGCGATATATTGGTCAATTTATTCGACTTTTTCGGAATTTTTCATGATTTTATGCTCTAGAAGGATAGAGTATCGTCAGAAACGCCAAAAAACGATGTTTTTTAACGCGTACCGGCCATTTTTGGACCCAAAAAAGGCACTTTAGGTTTTTACCCCTTCCCCAGAATTCCCATGCTGTGCATGTATGCAAGGAATATCAATTATTTCGGCCCTCAGCTAGGCAAAAAACGTATTTAGTATTCGATACGACGTGTTTAATAACCCATTTATTGGACAAAAATTGAAATACAGTGTTATTTGGTCACATGTTTAAGTTAAGTGTTCGTTTACTAGCGAGGTCATTACTTATGGAGCTGTGTTCAATAAAATATTCTAATACGTAGGAAATAATTGAAAATATAAGTAAAGTAACATAGATAAATACAAAATAAATAAAAAATAAATCGAATACAGAAATAATGGCTTGAATTTGCAGATATACGAGTTCTTAGTGGAGGAGTTGAAACCAGCTAATGCGGTATCGATTATTGAGTGCGATATGAATGTAAGCTTATGTTATACGCTGATAATTTATTAATAAAACAGAATGGTTTTTTAGATCATAGATACAATAAGGTTATATCCGTAATAATAATAAAACTTATTAATTAATCATTCTACATAGATTTATAATAAGTACGACTATAATACTGGTAATAGAAAAATTTCCAATACCCATTATTTCCACAAATAAATGAATAACGGAAAAAAATTTTTTGGACGATCCTGCAATGTTTTTGACCCGTACCTATCCAGTTTCGAAGGAAATTTTAAGGTGACATATATAGGTGCTATCATAGGTGGGCAGCACCGGAATTCTGTGGAGGGGGTGAAAAAATTTCTGGGGGTGAAGGGTGGAAAATTTTCAAAGGTCAAAAATGGTCTTAAGAGTGGTCTTATGGCGACAAAAACACCATTTTTCGACGTTCCTCGTTGAGCACTATCCAATGGCATCAAAAAATCGTTAAAAAAGCGAAAAAAATTCAAAATTTGAATTCTGAAGGGGGTATCTCGATTTCTGAGGGGGTATTTCAACTTCTAGGGGTGTATTTCAACTTCTGGGGGTGCATACCCTCAACCCCCCACGCCCACGTGTGGGTGCTATGCTGGTTTTGAGTGTATTAAGCTCCAATTTCTGGCTCGCCTGATTACCACTTAACACGCGGCATTTCATTTACTTTACACAAGACTTTACATTTTCCTTACATACTTTACGTAAAATGCTGTAAAGCGCCGATGCTGTTTCAGGATGGAAAAAATGTGGTGGACATCTTCGGCTTCCTACTTTGAGAATTTCCTAAGCAATCGATTATTAAATTTTTAAGTTTAAATTCTAAATATTGTTATAGCGTTTTACCTTAAAAGAAAATCTAGCAAAACGGTTATTGCTTGTAAAGTTTGAGGAATACAGTACGCCATATGCTTCCAGAATTTTCAGGATTATTAACAATTTTTGATCTGAATATGTAGGTGTGATTTTTCAAATTGTGTACTTCTAATAAAATTTTGTTCCGGTTCTTCTATTTTTAGCAATGTTCAAAATTTTTGAGGATTACACTTTTTCGTTGCCTATTGCCGTTTATTTTAAATAATTAATCAATTGAATGCATTATTGATAGATTTTCATTTATTATAAATTTATCATTTGCGATGTATTATTTACAGTTCATGCAGTTTGTATTATACTACGTAATTAATTTTTTATAAATTTTTAGATTTATTTCCATTTCTTTAATTCTTTGATTTCTCATCAGACATGAACGGTAATTTTGATTGTGAATTCGTTCGAAAAATTATTGTATTATATCACTAAGATTTTACTAATAACAATTAATAAATGCTTCATAAATAGTTTAAAATCTTAAAACCTCTCAAATCGGAGTTTCAAAAGACGACTAAAAATGATTAATTGATATCGTTTAGTTCTACACTAAATTGAAATTGCAAATTGGGAAATTTAAGAAATCAAATAATCGTAACGGACATACATGATCTTGGGGGGCTTCGGGGGGGGGGTTTCACCCCCCGCAGAATCATTTTTCACCCCTCCCCCCCGCAAAAAATTTTTCACCCCCCCAGAATTGGCGATTTTTCAAAAGTTTCCTGAACTTACCTGAAAATTGGAAGAAAAAGTGTCTTTTTAAGGGTTTGTGGCTATCTATTTGCTCAAAATCGCCGAATTTCCGGAGCTTCGCGCCATATATTCATGTTTTAAGCGATATATTGGTCAATTTATTCGACTTTTTTCGAAATTTTTTTCATGATTTCATGCTGTAGAAGGATAGAGTATCGTCAGAAACGCCAAAAAACGATGTTTTTTAACGCGTACCGGCCATTTTTGGGCCCAAAAAAGGCACTTCAGGTTTTCACCCCCTCAGAATTCCCATACTGTGCATGTATGGTAACGGACGATGATTTAGATTTTCGATTCGTATTTTAAGTACGAAAAATTAGAAGTAATAATTGTATCGGATTTAAACGACTCTAAACAACTTGGAAAAAACGTTAACTCTGGAGAAAGAATTTCAAAATTGTGCATACTATTTGAAATTTTAAAGTTCAAAATCATTTCTCTGCGTCCTTAAAATTTCAATTATATATTTTAATTTATTTATTAATTGAATAAATTAAATTTTACTTTATTTTATTTTATTTTTAAATTCACCAAAATATTTATTTCGAGGTGGAATTCTCGCCACCTGTCGGTTATGTTGATCCAGAGCCAGTGAAACCAGTTAGCAAGCCTGTAAGTTTAAACTATTTAAAAAAAACCAAAAATTTATTTTTAAACTTTAGTTTAGAATACTTCTAAAATTAGACAAAGAAGTCGACAAGTTCTGGCTTTTTAGGGATTATCTTTGTTGAACTTGCGTTATTTATAATAAATTTAAACAACTAGAAGAACTTTGCTATTTCTATCGATTTTATGGATTTGTACTAGTTTACACCGTTTTTTCCAAAGAGTCAAATTTTGCCATTTTATTGAATTTGTGTAAATAATACCGTTGTTGTACTTTATATAAGTGGATAGTGTAAAGTTCGTAATTTGTAGAATTTCTCAGTATATTGCATTTCGTTTATTCATAATTGATTTATTTTGCATAAATTTGAAATTATTGATTTAAAATTCATGTTTTTCTCAATTTTTTTCAGTCGCTTCGTTTTGGAAAAACAGATCGCTGCCCTGTTTACCTAAAAATGCCTAGAATGAAGCTAAAATGACTTCAAAAGATGAAGTTTTCCATGAATTTTTTTATCGATGAAAGCGAAAAAACGAGTCACAAATTGGCCGAAAAATATTAGAAAATGCATTTATTATCAGACATCGACGGATTATTTCTTGAAATTTCGAAAAATTCGCCTATCGTGACACTTTAAACTTGTGATATTGAAAAATGTGCATTTAGCCTATATTTGTTAAAATCAAAATTAAAATTGAAAGTTAAATCAAAATATAAAATTTAAGTAACTCTAGTAAATCTTGAATAAGCCGTGCCTTAAATTTCCTACACCCGAATTCCCGGACTTTTTCTCGCTCATCGATGCATGTAACGGCTCGAAATTTAGGGTTGGGGGCATACGTGGGCAGCAAGAAAATTCTGGGGGGGTGCAAGATTTTTTTGAAGGTCGAAAAATGGCCCTAAAAATGGTGGTATGGCGATAAAAACACCATTTTTCGACGTTTCTCATCAAGCACTATCCATTGGCATCAAAAAATTGCGAAAAAAACGAAAAACATTTTCAAAAATTGAATTCTGGGGGTATTTTGATTTCTGGGGGGTGCATACCCCCCAAACCCCACGCCCAGGTGTGGTTGGGGGTCCCTTCCTGACCATTTTTAAAGGAAGGGGGGTAAATGACCTCCATTTTTTGCCTAAAACGGCCGATAAATTCGATGTTTTTCCGAAATTCGGAGGAAAAGTTCTCGAAGTTTTCTGGCTTTGGGGGAAGATGGGGGACGACCGACTTAGGGTGTGGATTTCCGATCCCTTGTTACATGTACATAAGCTCTCATTTGTGAACCTTTTGAAATTATGCCCATTGTTTTCTTTTTTTGTATATATTTTATCAATTTATTTGAACTTTGTCTTCTTTGGTATTATCATAGGTAGTCATACAAGGACAGCGACCAAATTCTGTGTGGGGGCGGGGGTCCGGTGGAGCAAAATTGCAAAAAATAGCACCAAAAATTAAATGCTGGGGGTCCAGACCCCCATGCCCATGTGTGTAGGTAGCGCGTTAGCGCGTACACTTGGGTACCCTAACACCTGTGCAGCCCCTACAGCTGTAACGGGACATATCTGGAAAGTGCGGGTTTTTCCAAAGATAGATAATAAAAAAAGATTACGCGATCTTTTTCTTGTTTACATTCAGGTGGTGTAAAAACAGATTTTTGTCGCATTTGTTACTTGTTTTTGTCTGCCAAAAACTCCGGATATGAGTCCCAAAAATTTTTACTGATAGAAATGTACTTGGACCCAAGGGCTACCTTTGGCTTACCTGAAAACTTTTTTACACTAAATACGGAGTTAAATCCACGGGTTTAAAGTTTACACTCTAGTGGATAGCGTCAAAAACGGATTTTGTCTCAGATTTTTCCGCCGACTTCTCCCCTTGTGAGTCGGGACAAGTTGAATGAAATAAAAATAAAGTACTTCTAAAGGGCTACTCGTTGCAGCAAATCGCGTTTAAAAAACTCGATATTGAGTCATTTCTGGAGGTGTAAAGTTCGAAATTTGGGTGTAACATTGAACTAAAAAACACGTTTTTTCCCTTTTTTGATTGGTCAGTACATATCTTAAGTCGGATGTGGAACTGAAGTGATTTCCCACACAAACATGCTACAATTTTAAGGCTACAAACTGGCATTAAACTAAATTTCTTTACGCTCGATGGTGGGGTGAATTAGGTCAAGATTTTTAAAGTTTACAGTGTGATGAAGAGTGGGAGAATACGTTTTAGTCGCGTATTTTGTTCGGCTTTCTCTCCGTTTAGAAGTCAGGATAAGTCAAATAGAATGAAAATAAAGTGCTTCCTGAGGGGTATATACTTGTCACAGCAAGTTGTGTTTATTTACAATAATATTGAGCTTTTTCGGGAGGTGTAAAGTCAAAAATCGGGGGTGTTAAACGTGTTTCTGTCTTGTTTTTTCTGCCAACTTCTCCGCTTATGAGTCTGGACATTATCACAAGTCTAATAATGCACCAGGGGTCAAACGTCATACGTCAGTCGGGCGCGTTTGTTTAAACTTAACAGTAGTGTAAAGTGCTTTACAACTGATATTTATTTGTCTTCTGACCGTTGTGAAGACTTAATTTTTTCATAAATATTGATCGTAATATCAGAGTAATATCAGAATCACGAATCCGACTTAAATCTTCTTCACACTCGTTGGTTGTGAAAAATTTTGCTGAAAATTAATTTTAGTTCTAGAGCGTTTCAAAAGCTTTATTTTTCAAAATGTTTTATGTAACGTCAGAATAACGAACCTAACTGCTAGTGTTCTCTACACCCAGTAGTTATGTAAAGTTTATACTATTCAATTATTGTTGATGTGTAAACTTTACACTACAAATTTATTTTACTTCCGGAACAGTGCAAAACGTATATTTTTTTCAAAATATGTCCCGTAAGGTCAGGATCACGAATGCTTTCTTTACACCCTGCAGTTAAGCTAGGTTTACACTGAAAATTAATTTTAGTTGTAAAGCGTTGCAAAACCTCAATTTTTTCAAAATGATCCATGTAACGCCTGGAGTTGAGTGTAAGTGTTCTTAAATTCGGTATTTGTGTAAAGTTGACGCTGAAAACGCTTGATCCTTTTAAAAAGGTAAAAAGTGATCATGATTTAAAAATATAATGCTGATGTCCAGAACAATATTGTTTTTCGCCTTCTTTGACTGCTGTCATTATTGTGGCCTGTTTCCGTATATGTTTACTGACTGATTTACTCAAATTATGCTAATTAAATGTGGGGTACTAGCAAAGAAAAATGCTCCGATGGAACAAAAACGGACGAATATACTCTGAATTGCCGATTATTAAAGATATAAAAGGAGGTGACTAGTTTAAAGTCATCTATGCGCGCAAAAAATCATAAGAATCTGCTACAAATCAGATTTTTCTTAGCAATACAAAAATTGGAGTATATTCTGCGGCCTCTGAAAAAGACAGGCGTCCTCTCAAAATACTTTTCACTGATTGGTGAAGAGCTTGGAAGAAAACCTTGGCCTGTGTATAGTAGCCGATTCAGCTTGAGATCAGTATCACATTTTCATAACAATATTTAATCGATACTCATTTAGAGGGCTCAATAGGTTAATTATGGCATTCGTATCTTGCTGTTTATTATGGCTTTGCAGTAACACGTGTTTGACATTTTACATATACGAGCTATTAAAATTTCCGCTCTATCGTTATGCTTATTGCATTTATTTGCACGGTTATCTCGCTCATTCCTCTCGCGCCCTGTGTCCTAAATTCTTTGTTGCTAACCTGTTTGCGCACGTTTAGTGCCTTTCATCAGCACTTCAATACATTTGCAACAGCGGCCGTTCGGACTTGTATTCAGTTAGGGTTTGTAAACAGAATAATTCGTCGTTTTCTTTAATAAGATTGATTATTTTGATGTTTAACGAATAAAGTATTGTGTTGTCTATTTCTCAAAGTGAGGCGGTAAGCATACATGGGCAGCATGAAAATTCTGAGGGGTCTGGCTGGGTTAAATCGCCGAAAATGCTAGTAAAATCGAATTCCGGTGGCCTGCGGTAATCTCAGGGGGTTTTTCATCTTATGGGGTGTGCAACGTTCTGAAGCCCCCTGCGCCAACTTGTGGCCGCAACTAGCTTCCGTAGGCCGCAGAATATACTTCGCTTCTGTGTTTGTTAGAGAAATCTGATTTTTTCAGCAGATTCTTATGATTTTTGAGCGCGTAGGTGACTTTTTCTTAGCCCCTCCTTTAATGTCTTTAATAATCCGCAATTCCAAGTATATTCGTCCTCTTTGTTCCATCGGAGCATTTTTTGCTGGTTATTTATATTCTAATGTATTTTGTTTGTGCTTAATGATCGTTGTTTTGTTTGCGTTGAATTATTTTGCTTTTGTTATATATCAATTGCGTATTTTCTTTCGTTTATTTATGATTTTCAGTCTTCAGTGATTTTATGTTCTTATCGATTGGGCAGAAAATTTTTATTTTGTATTGTTTTTGTTTCTTTTGGTACAATGAAGTCGAATTTGTGTAGGCTCAACCCGAAACGACGCCTATTTTGTCGCCGTCTAATGCGTTTGTGGTAAGCCCTCTGTCGAATGTGTTAAATTTATAAAATAAGAAATAAAAAATACAAAATTGATAAAATTAATTAAATTAAATAAACTTTATAAGACTAGATAAAACTGGAGCATAGTCGACCAAGAAATGATTACTTAGAACTGTCGGTCAAAGGCTTGAAAACCTGAAAATAGAAAGTCCCATTCGGTAAATTCGATAAAAACCCAAAAACTGTAGAGAAAACGATCGAAATTGGTAAAATCTGTGAAAATGGGCGATCGACTTAGTTCTAGATATTGTCCAGGAATGGCACGTAGCTGACCGTCCTATTTTGGAGGACCAACATCAATTTTGGGGGCTTAGCCCAAACAAGCCAAAAATAGCACAAAATAACGTTTAAAAAGTCCTCATCCTCATATTTTTCCGATATTTCTGAATTGGAGGGATTCGAACCCCTCTCTTTCCCATAGAGATACATGCCTGTCCAGGAAATCCGACTCAGCTTTTTGAAATGGTTGGAACCGACTCGGTCAACTACATATACATGACAGGGGCCCCTGTTCCACACATGCAAACTGGGTGTATGGGGGGCATACATGTAAGAGGGGGTGGGGGATCAGGCCATTTAAAAAAACCGATTGCTTGAACCATGAAAAAGCGCCAAATGACATCTAAAAGTGTAATTTCAAGTGCATAAACTTATTTTTGAGCAATAGACTGTTCAGGTCATTCATCCAGACATTTTTCTTCCATTATTTTGTTCAAATTTGATGTTACATTCCATTGCCTTTATTGTTATTGTTTTCGTGCAAATTTTACCAAAAATATTGATAAAAAATAAAATACGATGAATCGAGTAAAAACATTTGTTATTATATTGGTAAAAAATTACTTATTTACACCCTCCCCTCGGAAAACACGGTTTACCCCTCCTAAAGCTTTTGACCATGTACACGTATGCCCTGTTCCCTCCCAAATTCGGTCGTCTAAAGTATTACATCTTTTACCCCACCCTTGCCGACCGATCATCCCCTATTTTGAGCAGCAATATGTTTTTTTGCAAATTTTTTTGATGTTTTTTTTACTAGTTTTGGCCGAAAATTATTGGCGAACTATCCCCTTTACTTGAAATTTTGAGCTGTTGTATTTCTGGTTAACGGGCACGTCTGTAGAACACATCTTTGCATGGAGCTGGGGTCTTGGGCACGGTTTTTTTTCTATATAGGGCAAAGATTCTCCCCGATGTACAAAGACTTCTGGGGACCGTCTTTGTACATGTACAAAGATTTCTGGGAAGACAAAACCTGCAAAAAAGGTTTAAAATTCGCGAAAATTTTCGGCGCTTCGCGCCGAAATGAGTAATTGTTCTGTTCTATAAATCTGTATAATGTCAGAAATCGCATTCTAAAAGGAAAAATGTCGAATTTTCCAGCTCT
This sequence comes from Mermis nigrescens, assembly GCA_036768485.1. NCBI lineage: Eukaryota > Metazoa > Nematoda > Enoplea > Mermithida > Mermithidae > Mermis > Mermis nigrescens. The sequence goes on from JAVLUZ010000529.1 coordinate 27,665, forward strand.
TCGCGTCGTTTTGAGACAATTATAAGTGATTTTTGCCTTCAGAAGCCCAGAAATCAGCTTAAATATACTACCAAAGGTCGAACAACTCTGTTTTTGCCACACTAAAATCGCTACTGTACCATACTATAGTACCCAAAAATTTGTGTGTACAAAATGTACAAAGACTTTTGGGGATCATCTTTGTATATGTACAAACGGACCTTGTACAAAAAAACTGGTCTTGGGCATGTAAAGGGTGACTGAACATGTTTTTTCCTAATAACTTCGTTAATTCTGATTATTTTCTTAAGACTTTTTGGACATAGTCAGAACGTTCATTAGGAAACTAAATGACAAGATTTGATCGGTTTGGCTTTTTCATCGTTTAAACTGCAGAAGTTAGTGTAAACCTTAGATTCTTTATAATATTTCCATTTAGAACTGATATATTCTTGCGATCAATGCATATCCCACGATTCAAGCCTCTCATGCAATAAAATATAACGAATTTTGAGTATCAGGCAGGTTATGAATCAAAAAATAAATTGTTGAATGGGTTTACACGAATTAATGTGAAATTTCTGGCAGAAGTCAGTAAGTAGGACTTTCTAACATAGCTAATAAAAGTTAGTCCTTTAAGAATACTATTTTTCGAATCCTATCGAACGAATTAATGCCAAACTTTGTCGGTCGATGACCTATTGAACGTCCTATATTTGCCCGAAAAAACTTTTTTTTTTAAATATTAATAACTGATTGGCCCAATGCCAGATAACAGTTTGGACAAGCACGTAGCTGGCCGTCCTATTTGGGGAGACCAACACCAATTTTTGGGGGGACTAAGCCTAAAAGGGCCAAAAATAGCACAAAATAACGTTTCAAAAGTCCCATTGTCCCGATTTTTCGGAATTTTGGGGGTATCTGAAACCCCACCTCCCCCCAGAGATACGTGCCTGAGTTTGGATATCAGGCGGGACAGTCTCCAAAAACAAAGGCTTACACAAACTTCTGTAGCTTACCCCACAAACAAATGAACGTAACTAAACCATGCCATCCAGTTTACTATTCGACCTTCCAGCTAGGTCCAAAGAGTCGTGAGAAAATATTAGGAATTAGCGGACTTATTACGAAAAAACCGGTGGGTCACTTTGGTGGGTCACCCTTTGCAATGCTCACGATGAGAATACTGGACGAGGGGGTGGATGAGGAGCAAAAATTTCAAAATTGTCTTTTTGGCGCCAAAAATCTATGAACCTACGTCAAAAGATCAATTTAGGCGTTTCTTACGATGCTGCGTCTTGCCGGGCGGTAAAAACAAAAGTTTCAAGACAATTTTAATTAAAATTTACTCAAAAATGGCCGTTTGGTGCGGATCTTAGAAAAATTTGCGTTCCGAAGTGAAAGATCGTTAAAAACGCTCGAACCAGGACGTTACCTACGATTTTTTGGAAAAATGGCGAGTTGACGGCATAGGTGGGCAGCACCGAAATTCTGGAGGGGGGGGTGAAAAAATTTTAAAGGTCAAAAAATGGTCTTAAAAGTGGTCGTATGGCAAAAAAACACCATTTTTCGGCGTTTCTCATCAAGCTCTATCCAATGGCATCGAAAAATTGCTAAAAAAGCAAAAAAAATTTTCTGGGGGGGTATTTTGATTTCTGGGGGGTATTTCAACTTCTGGGGGTGCATACCCCCCACGCCCATGTGTGGTTGTCGGGCACGAATCATTGTTGCGGTTGGAATGGCGAAAACCTCAAAATTCTTCCTCCCCAAAATTTTATTTGGGGATTCTCAGCCATCGTTTACTTAATACGTTTGAAACAGAGAATGGAATCGTGTGAAGTCGCTTTAATATATGGGCGTGACCAAATTCTGCGGGGTCTGGACGGGGCAAAAGATCGGCATTCGCAAGAAACGTGCCAAAAATTCAATTTTTTGGGGTTTTATTCGCCGGATGATCGGGGCAGGCTTAACCACACCTGGGCAATGGGTACACCAACCCGGTATCAACTGTAGGCCGTTCGGTATAAACGGTCAAGTCAAGACTGCAAGTATCAACAAGAATTTCAAGAAAAAGATCAAAGACAAATGCAAAATAGAATCAAAATATATTGAAGCACAAGAAAAGGAAGTAAATGGCATAAAACAGTGCATAACAACGAACCAACTGAACATTACATATCAACCAACTGAACAATTAGCCAACCAACCAACCAACTAACTAATATACCAATCAGCCAATTAAAATATATTATTTATATTATTATTAATTATATTATTAATAATTAAATTATTATTAATTATTAATTATTTATATTATTAATAATTAAAATATATTATTTATATTATTATCCAATTAAACAATACATATCAACCAATTAACCAACTAACGAACTAACTTATCAGCCGACTAACCAACCGACCGCCTAATCAATCAACGAAGCAGCCAATCGACCAACCAGCTATCCATTCAACCATCCAACTAACCAATCAGCCAACCGACCAACCAAAAATATGCAACTGTTTATTCCTTTGACTGCATGCAGTAACATAATAGAGCTGATTGCTGAAATGACAATTTTGCCACGCGATATTATCCAAAATATATAAGAAAATAAGCATTTACTTCCATAAACCATTGCAAAATTTATTGATAAGCGTAATGCACTCAAAAAATTATCAGGTATATCTACTCAGTCAATGCTATTATCAAGACCGATTAAGCTCTCCACATACATACTTCCATTCACAAAACAAAAATACACATATACATATAGAAATTCACTATTTATTCGAAAATCGCGAGCTAAATTTTCACAACAAGACGACCCTTTTTGAAACTGGCAACCAACCAGAATTCTTTGCTCCCGGTATTAACGGATTACCGGCCATTGCCTCGGTATGGCCGTAATTCTCCAAATCCCACCTCCCTCTACCCCACCCACGCACTTTTCTATGCTTTTGTTACCTATTTGTTTTTTGCCGTCTTTGGCCAAAAAAAGATTATTAACTGCCCACTCCTAAAATAGATTGGATCCAGTATACAATTTACCCCCAGCGTTTTTTAGCCGATCCATATAAGCTACAGTGACCTAAACTTTACAAGGAGATAGCTATAAGCCTATTGTACTAATCTGGCAAAATTGATCAACTTACGGTGTAAAGTTACTGCTTTAGAAAAAATTTTAAAAAAATTACTTTACTTTAAACTTAGTTTAAACTTACTTTTTTTAATGTAGGATGTTGATTGAGTTACAAAAACTGCTTTGTTTGAAACCCACCGAATCGTTTACAATTTTTAGATGCCGTTAGTACGTTGTAAACTGTGAGTGTAAAGCAGTAAGTTTACACCGTAAGTTAATCAATTTTGCCAGATTAGTACAATAGGCTTATAGCTATCTCCTTGTAAAGTTTGGTTGCTGTAGCTTATATGGATCGGCTAAAAAAAGCTGGGGGGTAAATCGTATACTAGATCCAACAGATTGACTACTCTACCCAGAATTGTTAAACGCTACATTTCGCCGCTCAAAGTCGGCCGTCCTTCATGCCCCGAAAGTTTAGATTTTCGGTTTTCACCGAATAAGAGCAAAAACTCCTTTTTTTAGGCGATTTCTGTTTTTTGCCGGTTTTTGGCTAATTAATAGAAACTGTCTCCCAGGAATGTCCTCCCGCCCAAAACTTTTAGGAGTCGTCGTGAGTGTGATAAAATGAGCAAATTTAGAGGTCCTCAGAAGATCTAACGATATACATATTCTGGGACACTGATTTCTTGTTGACATAATTTTTATTAAAAATAATCGACCTGGACTGCTACATTGTAATTTCTTCGCTTTAACATTATTTAAAATATCTGAAGTCAACTGGTTTGTGCCAATTTTAAAAATGTGAATAAGTAATATGGTACATATAGCTTGACTGTGAAGTTTAGATTATCCTAATGTGTTCCGAATCAGATACATCTCTTCTTGATTACATTACTGAGTCTGAAACTGAGTTTGAGAAGATGACGTCGCAGTGGTCAAAGTGCCAAATTTTCGGCGTTTAGCGCCGTTTACTCACTTTTAGACTATATTTTGTTAAATTTATTCAATTTTTTTTGCATTTTTGCGAAATTTTTTATATTTTTATGTTTTTATAATGAATGCATGGTGAATATCGCCAAAGAATCATGTTTTTTATGCATGTGCATCATTTTGAATGTTAAAAATAATTTCGGAGGTTTTCGGTAGATCAGATCAGCTGGGAAATATTATTGGGCCGAATTGACCTTTGACCTGAATGCCAAGAGGGAATTTTGATAATGTGAAAAAATTTGAAAAAGAATTTGGCAAGTCTCATTTTTTGTATAGGGTCTCTATATTTGAAATTTTAGGTTTGGGTCCTTGGACCCCAAACTTGCATACTACTTTGTATTAGTTGGGCACTCTATATGCCACGTGTCTCATTTTTTGCCAAGTTTGCTTCGGTAATTCATTTCAAAGGGGCCTAAATATTACGAATATGATGCAATTAAGGGTTTTGTTTAGATCCAAAATATGGCCCAATAGGGATTTTGGAAATTTTTGGCTTCTTCGATTGTGGGCCCGAATCTTCAAATTAAATTGAACTAAAGTTTGCCTAAACTTCTAATTATGTATTTGTTTACTAATTTAAATTAATGATTGACTAATTGCTCAGTTGTAATACATGGGTTTTTAGGTAACTACCTTAATTATTTAATTAATTTATTAATTAATTGCTTTGAAGTTTTCTGGCTAAATTAAATATTTAAATTTCTGAATTTGTTTGTCCTAAATGCCGCTTTAATTCATGAATTCCTTGTTTTATTTGTTTATTTTCTTATGTTTTTTTATTGTTTTTTTATTTTTTTAAATTTCTTAATCCTAAACAATCATTAAAGTTTGGGAATATTTGTACCGAAATTAATTTGTAATTTGTCCTGAATTTCTAATTTTGAAATAAGTTCTTTAAATTGACTAAATCGTCTTTCATTTTAAATCCGATTGGCGGGTTAACTGTCAATATTAATCGGTGTTATTACATTAATTCAGGTCCTCATTCGGATCAGTTTTTGATTTTTTTTTGAGAACAAATATAAAAATAATACACTTTGGCATTAAATTTTAGAATTTTAAACTTAAAGTTTTCTTGTAAGCCTTTCACTGGCAAGGGATATCGAAGCGACGGAAAACAAAAGCCGACCCCGGCTGATACTGAATCGAAAAACATGACCCCGGGAACCCCTGTGCACACTGATTCGGCTTCAACGGCTATTCCTAAGCAACCGCGGTGAGCTTACACAATGGCGGATGTAGGATTTTTCTAAGGGGGGGGGGGCGGTATCCCAACTTTTCCAAAAACAGTCGAAAATAGGTCCAAAAATTTGCCCTTACCGCGCGAAATAGCGTTTTTTCGGTGTTTTACATTGTATACTTTTACATAAAATCACTTTTGACGCAATATTTTTCCTGAAAATTTCAAAATTTTCGACAATTTTGTGCAAAAAAATCAATAAATTTCTTTGACTTTCAACAAAAATCTGGCGCGAAGCGCCGGAAAATTTGTGAAATTAAGGCGGATATACGTCTAGAAGCATGATTTACTGCTTGATTTCCTGTATTTATAGCATTTGATGCGAAACGTCGAAATTTTTAATTGAATATAGAAGAAAACTATGCAAAAGTAGCTATTTCTGCTGTTGAAATTGTTTTGAAACGTACATGAACAGAAAATGGCTTCCAGGTCGCCAAGAAAGTAAATAAATGCCATTAATAGGTATCATCCGGCGAGAAAACTTTGAGAAATTATGGTCACTGACGGCCAAAAATCATTGCAAATTGCATATCCATTCTTTATCTCGCCAAATATTTTTGGCTGAGGGGTGGGCGGCCGCCCCCCTCCGCCCCCCTTAAATCCGCCCCTGAGCTTACATGCAGCAGGGGGATGCGGCGGGATCCCCTACCCAAAGTTATCAAAGCCGGAAAATTTTTGAACCCTTTCCTCGAATTACGGAAAAACTTGCGTCTTTTTGGCCGGTTTTACATCTTTTTTGCTGTTTTTAGCTTAAAATTCAAAGGTCATCACCACGCATGGGCTCGGGGGTGTGGGGTATGCACCCTAACAGAAGTTGAGATCCCCCGCAGATTACTGTAGACCCCAAAATTCTGTTTTTTAGTAATATTTTTTGGCAATTTTTGGCAATTTCACCCGCCTCCCCAGCATTTTCTCATCGCCAATGTATGGTCATTCATTACCCCATCCTCCCTAGAAATTGCCGGGAGCCCCGCCCTAAATTTCGACCCCTTACCTATAAGGCGGCGAGCATACGATGGAATAGCCGAAATTTTTTAAGGATATGGGTTCTGAAAAGTTTTCCAAATTAAAATTAAATCGAAGTGAAAAAATTAACGAAAATTGATTATTTATACTGCTGTGGAAAAAACGTGATTTTTCTAGGAAAAATGGTTGTAAACAAAAAAGTTTTTCGAAATTTTAGTTTTGGGGTCTTTTGTTTTGTTTTTTATCCTCATGGATTCAACTCCTTTCTCTTTAAAACGGACATCATGTAATGACTTACAATTTTGGATAATAGAGGCACCGGCCATTTTGCGGGGGCAGGGGGTGGTCTGGCTCAACCCCTAGAACATGAAAGTCCCCGTAGCTCTTGAGACCACACGTGAGCGTGGGTGGGGGTTCGGGGTGGTAGGCATGCTCCCTCAGAAGGCCGAATACTCCCAGTAACCAAATTACCCCCCCCCCCCGAGAATTCAATTTTTGAAATTTTTTTTGTTTTTTTGCGCGATTTTTTGATGCCAATGAATAGTGCTCGATGAGGAACGTTGAAAAATGGTGTTTTTCTCGCCATACCATCATTTTTAGGTCAGTTTGTTGACCTTGGAAAAATGCTTGCTGCCTCTCAATTTTGGTGCTAATTAATTTTTAATCAATTTATTAAATTTTGAATTTTTTCCGTGTTTTCGTGAGCTTTTTTTGACGCCAATTCGTTGAGCTCGATGAGGAACGTCGAAAGCTGTTTTTGCCTGTAACATATTTTTCGGCACTTTTTTGACCACCCCATAATTCAATTAGTGTTCATTTATTTTTTCACCTTTTTCTGTAAACTTTGATTCATTTCATACATGTAATAGGGGTATGGGAAATCCCCGTACCCCACCCAAAGTTGGTCATCTCCAGAGCCACACGATTTTTGACCCCCCCCGATTTTCGGAGAAAAAAACTTTCGTTTTTTGGGCCGTTTTTGGCCGAAAATTGGAGGTTATCTACCCCTCAATCAAAATGGTCTGGGCATACGTGGGCGTTGGAGGGTTGGGGTATGCACCCTCCCCAGAAACCAAAATACTCCCCCAGAATTCAATTGTTGAAAATTCTATTTTGTTTTTTTTCGCAATTTTTGATGCCGATGGATAGTGCTAGAGGAGAAACGTGTAAAATGTGTTTTTTCGCCGTACCACCATTTTTAAGGCCATATTTTGACCTTTGAAGAAATATTGCACCCCCAAGGACTTTGGTGGCACCCGTCTCTGCCTGGGACTCTCCACCTAATATTTTGAGCTATTTTAATCTCTCCGCTCCGGCTACTTATATGTATATACACTTGAGCTACATTAATAAGAAAACTTTTGTAAAAAAAACTAATTCATTTTTAATTCCAATTATCGTTTTTTAGCTTCAAAATGCATAAATTCTCAGAATTTCGACGTTTCCTTTTTTTGTTTTGCATCCATTTCGATGTTCACTTGGATTGTTTGAGGAAGCAATTCAAGCATACGTGGGCAGCAAGAAAATTCTGGGGGTGGTGCAAAATTTTTTGAAGGTCAAAAAATGGCCTTAAAAATGGTGGTATGGCGAAAAAACACCATTTTCCGACGTTTCTCATCAAGCACTATCCATTGGCATCAAAAAATTGCCAAAAAAACGATCGAAAATTGATTTCTGGGGTGCATACCCCCAAACCCCCACGCCCAGGTGTGATTTCAAGTCTCCTCTTTCTTTGATCTCTTAATTGAAATAATTTTTATGATTTTATAATATTTTTTAAATTAAATTTTAATCAATTTCCTTATAATTATTTTCAATTTTTTTCTGATCTATCTGATATTTAATTTTGGGATGAATTTTGGTTTTTAATTAAGCGGAATTCCAGACTACGATTATAAACCTGGCACGTTGACATTTTCGCGCGATTTTCGACCGGAAAAAGTTGCTGAGAATGGCACAGAAGTATTTTTTGTTTAGATTTGTTTTTTATTTCTTACTTTTTATCAATTTTTTATTTTTTTATTATTATATAGTTTTGCTCGTCTTGATTTTGGGATTCTTATATTTTTTACTATAAATTTCTATCTTACTGCGTGTTTTGGCATATTCTGAACTTTTTTTAAATTTCGAATCGAGGTTATAATTTAAAGTTTAAATCTTACAATTTCCATTATTTTAGGTTTTCTAAGCTTTTTGCTTTTAATCTTCAATGAATTTTCTTACTAAAAAATACATGATTTCGGCTAAAAATTGGTCTCTTGATTCATTTTTAAATCAATTTAATCATTTATGTAAATTTTAATTAATTTTTTAGCAGAGCCTTTATTATAGAAAATTTTACAAAAAACCCCTCCCAATCTTAGCCTTTTTCACATATCACAATCAGCTTATTATGTTTCGGAAATTAAAATCTGGAAAAATTAAAAAAACGGATAAATTTGAAGTTTTTACTTTTTTCCAACGTCTCAGATTTTCTATCGTTTTTAGACCTTATTTGTTTCCCTTTTTATTATGCAATTCAATTTATTAAAATATTAAAGTTTTAAGGGATTTCATTTTTAAATTATTGGTTAAATTAAATTTGATTTTTTTAATTTCTAATTTTTTATTTTTTTAAATTATCAAATTGTTAGCTTTAAATATAATTCTCATAATTTGTTTAAATACAATTTTTAAATTATGCCGAATTTATCCGATAAAGGTTTGACCCGTCTTTGAGTTTAATTAAAAATTCTAAAAATACTGAACAGAAAATCTCGGAATTGAATATAAATTTCTCGATTCTTTAGAAAAATTTCGAAAAAATAAATCTTTTTATTCTTAAAGAATTTCAAAAAAAATCTTTTTATTCCTCAATTAAACCTCATTTTCATATAAAAATTAAATTTCAATCAAGCACCTGTACTTTAAAAGCAGATAAATCAATGCTTAATACATATGTCGAACTTAATACATGTGCTCGCCACGAATGTTTACGTTTTAATATGCTCCATAGGATGATAGGGCTTGTTAAGGCATATAATGTTTAACACGCCGGTCGTGCGTGGGCGGAAATAGGACCGACGTGTTAAAGATATAACCCTAACAAGCTCTAGAACCTTATTAAAGCGTAAACATTCGTGGCAAGTAGTGTACATCAAAATTTATTTACTCTTTGTTTGGAATCGAAAAAGTTGCAAACGAGACTAGTTAGACTAGTGTGTAAAGTGATATACAGTGCTCGCCACGAATGTTTACGTTTTAATATGCTCCATAGGATGATAGAGCTTGTTAAGGCTTATATGTTTAACCCGTCTTTAACACGCTAACAAGCTCTAGAAGCTTATTAAGGCGTAAACATTCGTGGCGAGTAGTATACGTGCCAAACGAACTAAATTGCAAAGTGTGTAAAAGAGTGTAAAGTTTAAAAAGCGCAAAGTGAAAAAAGCGTAAAGTTTAAGCAATGTAAAGTGTTAAAGTGGAAAATGTATTGTGTAACACAGAAGCGCGAGGTGTAAAGAGGAAATTTTGAACTTCCTCGTCATACTGTAGCAAAAATTTATTCTTCGAAATTTCTACTTTCCGGTCGTATCTGCTTTACACAACCTAAATTATTCCGCTTTCTCTATTATCTACATATCAACGTGCGCAGGCGGATAAAAAGTCCAAAGCGTTTTTCGGAAAGGGTCACACGATCAGAGACAGTAAAAAATTGTGATTGGCTTTCAATTGCTAGATATCAGCCGGCCGTCGTAAATTTAATAAATTTTGTTCTTTCTTGTTATTAAAATTTCGTTCGCTTCTGATTTGCGTGTTATATTTGTTGTAAACAGTAAATTTTAAACGTTGATCGCACAACGGGCATTTTTATGCTAAAGCGCTATAATACATCATAGCCCAAGCAAGAATATATCCCGATTTATGTAAATGGATCAGTATCGCGGAAATTTGAGCCTATTCGCGTTAGCTAGACGAAAACGCCCTTGTTTAAAAGTCGAAAATTTTGGTCAGCTGCCAAAAGCGACTCGACTTGTTTTGCACCTTATTTTGTTCACGTCCTACCGGTAATTTCTGTTTTCTGAGCATATAGTTAACATAAGTGGAGGTAGGTACATCCACGCGTGGGGGGCGGTTTCGGGAGCGTAAAAAAAAATTTCTGGGGGGGGTGCAAGAATTTTTAAAGGTCAAAAAATGGTCTTAAAAGTGGTCGTATGGCAGATAAAAACACCATTTTTCGACGTTTCTCATCAAGCACTATCCATTGGCATCAAAAAATTGCTAAAAAAGCGAAAAAAAATTTTCTAGAGAGGGGGGTATTTCAACTTCTGGGGGGTGCATACCCCCAAACCCCCCCCACGCCCATGTGTGTGCTGCAGTGTTGCTCAATGTCGCTGTTGCCCAAACCCCCCCAGAATTTAATTTTTGAATTTTTCGCGATTTTTTCAAGCCAATGCATCGCGCTCGATCAGAAACGTTGGCAAAATAGTATTTTTTCGCCATATTACCATTTTATGACCTTCGAAAAAATGTTGCTCGCTTCCCCTGGAATTTCGAAGCTGCCCACCTATGGGTCATCTATATACACATGTAAGTTTCAAAAAAATACTTTATTTATTTCACGAAATCACGTGCACGGATAAATTTTGAAAGCAATTTGAATTAATTACAAAAGCAGTCCACCAGATCATTAATTATGATTTTGTGCATAGTAATTAGAGGCAAGTGCAATTTCAGCGCATAAAAATATTTTGCGAGTCGGGTGCTCCTAAAAACCACTTTCGAAGCCAGCCATACCTACTTTGGGCGCTAAAAAATTAATATGGATGCGCCAAGGTTTCAAACCTGTCTAAGAGCGACTGCATTCGAGGGTCGCTCAGATCGGCTCAATTGATAGTCACCGATTGCGCTCAAATTTCGTGGGAAGCTAGCAATCGATCAGTAATGTAAAGCTACAAATGGATTTCTCATAATATCGTACGATTCGACAGATATAGCGCTGTTTATACCTACGGTATGCCCAAAATCATAAAATTCCCTACCCTGACATTTTTCCTTATAACTTCCCTAACAGTCATTATCTATTCATAATGTTTTGTTCAATGCAATAATAAATTACATACATACGTAATAAACGTAAAAAAATTGCACCAGCGTCTGTGAATGTGTGCTACAATATACCAAAAATAGTACATTTAATATACGTATGTATCTTCGGTGCAAAATCTCACGAGGATCTAACTCGAAATCGGATATTTCGCTTTACCTCTAAAAAGATCATTTGTTCTTCTATATGTCAGTGTACGTGCAAGGCAGCCCGGCTTTTGAATAGTGAGTTATAGCTCATCGCCCAAAGGTATGCCCTAATGCATTCTACGTACCCATCCTCCTGTGAAGTCGGTATTCTTCCCACGCTTTCCCTTTACATATGAACATTTCTGTGGAACATCTGTGAGATTTAACCCTCCTGTTACCAAGGGGTCACGCACACACCTGGGCGTGGGGGGTTTGGGGGGATGCACCCCCCAGAAACCAAAATACTCCCCCCAGAAATCAAAATACCCCCCCCCAGAATTCAATTTTTGAAAATTTTTTTCGTTTTTTTCGCAATTTTTCGATGCCAATAGATAGTGCTTGATGAGAAACGTCGAAAAATGGTGTTTTTATCGCCACACCACCATTTTTAAGGCCATTTTTCGACCTTCAAAAAATCTTGCATTCCCCCCCAGAATTTTCTTGCTGCCCACGTATGGTCACGTACCCTACCAAGGTCTAGATCGAAAATCTGGTCATTGGGAGATAACAAAGATGAATCAAAATACATATTTTGTGGTAGCCAAGAATATGAGAATGTCAAAAATTTCATTAAGTTTGCACAAAACTGAAAACCAATTGAAAAGAACGTATTTGAACATTCAAAAATGAGTAAGAAATACGATCTGCAACACTCGTAACACATGTTATAAAATCATGAAATCAAGCTTTTCTAATAAAATATAGGTCAATACGTTTTCTTTTGCTCAATAAAACATGTTGCAGTAAAAAAAAGGGTACTGAGAAGCTTGCCACATAAGAATTTATGGCCTTACAGTAAACTGCAAAAAAGGGCAACTAGATTCACGGATCAAGAGCTCGGTAAAAGTAGGGTTAAACAAAAGTAATGGTGTATTTGCTGGGTTTGGCGAGAACGTTGGGCAAAAGAGAACTCGAATAACATTTTTACGCATTGGTGAAAGGTGCAACTGCGCAGAGTTACACGTGTAGGCGAACCCGCCTTAGCAGTTCGCGTATAGCCATACATAGCCAATACTAGTAGCTATCTATGATAGTGCACTG
>JAVLUZ010000053.1:0-51693 GCA_036768485.1 Mermis nigrescens
ATTTTTATCACTATTTTTTATCATAAAAATTATCACTATATCATTATTTTTCATGCACATACAGCCAGCCATTGCTTACTCGGAACAATGTATTGTACGGCTTGCTTACTGGTTCTTATCTGTTTGTATTTCGTATACATATATGAAAATCAGCTCATCTAGGACAGAGATTTTTATACGTCTGGCCACGATACATGCACAGGTTGGGAATTCTGGCGGGTTGAAATGATTAAGTGCCTTTTTTGGATTCAAAATGGTAGCTACGGCGTCAAAAACATCGTTTTTCAGCGTTTCTGACGATGCTCTATCTTTCTAGAGCATAAAAACGTTTAAAAATCTCGAAAGAAATCAAAAAAGTCGGAAAAAATTGAACTGAATATAATCAAAACATGTATATAATGGCGCAAAGCGCCGAAAGCTTGGCTTTTTTGAGCAAATAGATAGCCAAAAACGCTCAAAAGGGCATCGTTTCTGCAAATTTTCCGAAAATTTTTCGGAACTTTTAAAAAATCGCCAATTCTAGGGGGTGAAGAAATTTTCGCGAGAGGTAGGGAATTTTCTGGGGGTGAAACTCCCCCAGGTCATGTGTGCTGGCCACAAGTAACCTTAAATGTGCTTCTAACAAGTAATAAATTCAAGTGAAGTAGCCCAGATATTGCCTGCTAGAGTAAATACCCAAATTATCATTGCCTGTTTCAAACAGGATATACGAAAGCAAAGTCTTGTTTATTTTTGCGGCAAGTACAAGCGAATGGCTATGAAAGTCAGACATGGCACAGCATGAGTTTTCGAAATTGAACGCTTTTTTTGGCTCAAATTAATGGAGCCAAAAACAAGCGCAAATTATTGCCTATATCAAATAGGATAACATTGATTCGAAAACTTGTTTATTTTTGTAGCAAATATAAGTGAATAGTGATCAAAGCCAGACATGCTCAACATGCGAATTCTGGGGGGAAACTGATATTTTAAATTGCCCTCTTTGAACACTCAAATATGGTGGATCTGCGTCAAAAACATGGTACTTTTGGCATTTTTGATAATTTCTGGATCAAAAACATGAAATTATTCCAAAAAAATCGAAAAAATTTGCATAAATTTAAGGAAATATAGTCTATAATTTTTTAATTGCAGCAAAAATTATCATGAATACACTTTATATGCTCAACAAATAGCATATCAAGTAAAACGTAATGCTTTTTGTCCCAAAAAATGTCGTACACGCCAACTTTTCAAAAGATGGAAAATGTCCTAATTTTCTACCTATCAGAGATTTTGACTTGAAATTTCGCACTTAATCTAAAGAGCATGAGTGTAGATCACAGGCTTAATTCGAAATACAGAAACAAACTACTTTATAGAGTGGCGGGTAAAGGGTCAAACGAATATGTATAAGATAAATAAGGCGCCGGAGCGCTCCGAAAATTTTGGGCCTATTAACTCAAAAAGTATGCTAAAAGCTATTCTAGCGGTCTTTCAGATATAGGTACGCTTCGAGGGTCCAATTTCTTCATTTGGGGACTCTTGTGGAAAATTTCGCACATTCAAAATTTTGGGAGGACTAGTCCCCTAGTCCCGCCACTGGTGAAACCCCTCAGCTCCATCAACATCATGTACGGTGTCTATTTTTATATCAGCTAAAAAGTTTTGGTGGCCACTGGCAATCATTTTGAAGATGATATCCGACGGTAGTCACGTTTCAGGCATGTTTTATAAGGAACGTCCACAAAAGTTGGTACTAAATTCGACAACGGCTTTTTTATTAAAGTATTTTGTGTGTTATGCGAGTTGTTTATGGTTTGGATTAGTAATTGATTTTGATGTTATGTAAATTTTTGCAATAAATTTTTAATTCTACATATTTTACGTCATGTCGCAAATACATGTACTGTATATTGTTATGTGCAAAATACTTATGTGCGCATGTAATAACTCGTCCTTGCCTTAGGCATCCTCCGAACCTCCGAAATATTTAAATGTCTTGTTGCTTCCGGAATTTTTTCGAAGCGGTCAGTTTTACGATTTTCTGATTTGCATGCGTTTTACCAATTTTACTGAAATTTAATTTACTAAACTAAATCTATTCCTTTTTACTATAATCATTTTAGGCTTAAAATCGATTAACGCGAAAGGCGATAAAATATTCTATGATTATCAGTCGAAAATTGATCAGGCGGTTTTTCCCGCTCTACAAGGTGGACCGCATGAAAACGCCATCGCAGGTTAGACTTGGCGTTTTTTATAGTTCAAATAGATCGTAATGAAATTGTAAAAGAGGGGCTCTCGTAAAAGTTGCAAATTATAAAAATATAAAAATAAATGATTAAATGTTATAATAAATACTTCATTTTGGAGCATAATACAACAGCCGAAGCAATAATAGCCAATTAAAATAATTAAACTCAGTGTATTTTTGTACAAGGTCCCTATGTATATACATGTACAATGATGGTCCCTAAAAGTCTTCGTACATTTTGTACATGCAAATTTTTGTGTACTCTAATATTGCACAGTAGCGATTTTAGTGTGGTAAAACAGGTTTTTTGGCCTTTGGTAGTGTACTTTAGGTAAATTCTGGGTTTCTGATGCCAAAAATTGCTAAACAAGTGTCTTAAAACGGCACGAAGCGCCGAAAAATTCGACATTTTTCCATTCTCAATGCAAATTATACCATTATAAGATATATATGACCGAGAATTACCGATTTCGGCGCGAAGCGTCGAAAATTTTTCTTATGAATTTCACACCTTTTTGCAGTTTATGTCTTCTCGAAAATCTTTGTACATGTACAAAGACGGTCCCAAAAGGTTTTTGTACATCGGGGAAAATCTTTGCCAAATACAAAAAACCGTGATTAAAGTACATACATAGGTAAACAAGGTACTTTAATTGAATTGTAACTACGTAATTGAATAAAGTACGTTTTAGCGATCTTAAAAATTAACAAGCTACAATCAGTTAAATTCAAGAGACGAACTAATAAGACTTTAATTTTTCCTAATTTTTGCTTCTAAATGTGTTTTTATGATCATAGGTGGGCAGCACCGAAATTCTGGGGAGTGCGAGATTTTTCAAAGGTCATAAAAAGGTCTTAAAAATGGTGGTATGGCGAAAAAACACTATTTTCCAACGTTTTATCATCGAATTGTGAAAAAACAATTCAATTGAATTCTGGGAGTTATTCGGTCTGTGTATACCCCCAAACCCCCCAGGTCCACATGTGCTTATGATTATATGTGGGCAGCATCAAAATTATAGGGGGAGTCGCAAGATTTTTCAAAGGTTAAAAATTGGTCTCAAAAATATTGGTATGGTGGAAAAACATCATTTTTCAATGTTTCCCATCGAGCACTATCTATTGGCATCGAAAAAATTGCGAAAAAAATATTCTGGGTGTATTCGGCCTTCTAGAGGTGCATACCCCTCCAAACCCTTCCCTCACGCCCATGTGTACTTATGACGTATCTAATTATCGTGTAATAATGCTAAAAATTTGATTTTTGATGAGTGCTCTTTTTTAACAAATGACAGGTCACCTACGCAGTCTTTCTATTATTTATCCATAAAGTGTGAAATTTGGACTAAGATCGGATCACAATATTTGGAAATAATTTGGGGATTAACTTTTCTTTAGAGAAACAAAAGATGTTAAAAATACAAAAAATATTTCTATGGAAATTCTGCGTTTTCGAAATATTGATATTAATGTATGTACATGTCTGATTAATGATCGAATTTTCGTGCGTTTTTGAACGGATTCAGATGCCAACGATGAATTTGTGAAATTAGAAGATCATCAGAATTATTTTTATTATTTTTTAACAATTATTTATATTTTGAT
The DNA here is from genome assembly GCA_036768485.1 of Mermis nigrescens. Taxonomy (NCBI): domain Eukaryota; kingdom Metazoa; phylum Nematoda; class Enoplea; order Mermithida; family Mermithidae; genus Mermis; species Mermis nigrescens. Next base: position 3,842 of record JAVLUZ010000053.1, read on the forward strand.
AATATTCGTAATTATTTTATTTGTTTTAATTATTTTATTTCATCATTTATTTCACATTCTGTAATTATTTTCTATCGACTTATTTCGATTTGATAATTTAGTCGAATCAATTTATTTAATGAAATTAATAATTTAATAATTTTAATTACTCAATTCGACTGGAATATGTAAGCAGGGTTATCTTAATTTCATTCTATTAACATTTTGCAGCAATCGCAGTTGCATTGAAACAAACCAGAACGACCGAATTCGTCGAGTACCAAAAGCAAGTGGTTAAGAATGCTCAAGCTATGGCCAAACATTGCCAGGACAAGGGATACGCCGTCGCTACAGGTACTCAAAGAGTGCCAAAAATTTTTTAGATAATCAATTATAATGCAAAATTATTATACATTAAATTGATTATAATAAGTAATAGTACCTACTAATATGATTAAAAACACGGAATAACTATCGATAAATTTTTTGATATAATGCTCAAAAATACTCGTTAATAATGTATGTATCTCGCAATTTGCTATTTTTTGATGCTTTGTACCTTATTTTGGATAATTTGTCGGGTTATTGCAGTCATTTGTTCCAAGTAACTTTTGATCCTTAACAATACTTAAAATTTACGATATTATTCAGAATATCAGCAAAGTATGTATATATAAAAACTTATAAAATGAAATAAACTTATACATTGATATCTAAAATGTAAAAAATCTAGAAATTTATGTAAAATGAAATATAAAAATATCAAACAATTTACGAATTTTTCGAAATTTAGCTTCCAAAAAAGATTGTTGTACATATGGTACGATCATGCCTATTTATGCATGTAAAGTCCTAAAATTTATTTATTTACTTATTTATTTATTTAGTTATTTATTTGTTTATTTATTTATTTTTTAGGTGGAACGGACAACCACTTGTGCCTTATTGATCTGAGACCTTTGGGCACTGATGGCGCCAGAGTTGAATACGTTTTAGAATTAATGTCAATAGCGTGTAATAAAAATACGGCCCCGGGCGATAAAAGCGCCTTGATGCCCGGAGGTTTAAAAATAGTAGCCTGTGATAATAAATATTTTATTTTATTTTCCATTGTGTATTATATCATTATTTTTTCATTATATTTTATTAATAATTCGAATATTCTATTATTTTTATTTTAGACTGTTTTTTGGTAAAAATAAAAAAATATGTATGTTTTAAGATGAAAATTTTGCGTTTAAGAATTCGTTTTGAATAGTTTCTAGCTCCTTCGTTTTGCAGAAATTTGCAAAAACAAAAGTGCGAAATTAATGAAATTGGCTAATTGTCTCGTGAACAATTTTAAAGTCCGGAAGATTACTGACAAAACGAATTATTGAATAAATTTCAGGGCCGAAGTGAAATAGAAATAGTGCTAAACTGAAAAGTGATTGATTTTCAGCTTATTTTATTGTACATAGGTAAGTCCTGCATGCATCACACTTGGCTGTGGAAGGGTCTTTGAACCAGACATGCACGTGAGGGAAAGGTCATTTGCCTGATCTCATCCTCCAAAATGGCAGAGAGGGAAATTTTGTATAGAAAATGAGGCAAAATGAAGATTAAAAACGGATGATAATTGAAATCTTTTCCAAACATGCTTCAAATTGACCAAAAACTGTGTAATAACGTCGTTTTAAGGCTATTGTAGCGCTTATACCAGGTTTTGAGGACATTCTGGCTAAGAAATCTCAATTTTTGAAAACCCTCCCCATCAGGTCGGCGCTGACCCCCCTCAGATCGATCATGCTGTGCACCTATGGTCTGGACTTCCTAGAATCGAGTGGATCCTTCAAAATCGATAGACCCCCCAGAATTGCATTGTTGGTGCTATTTTAGCAATTAAGCCACATCATCTTTTCTCGGTTATTTATTTTAAACATTTTATACTAACTTTGCACCATTCAGTATCGTTATATTTTACACTATAACAATTCGAATCAGTAAATAGGGATTCCCTTCCAAGTTGGTCGTCGCCACGAAGTCAGGAAACTTTACATTTTGCAGTTTTTTGTTTATTTGTGAGTGCTTTTTAACGATTTCTGGTCAAAAATTTGAGGTCTATTACCGTCTTCCTAAAAGTTGTCAGAAACCGCTTATTTAATTTCAAACGTTCGAAACTTTGCAAAAACTCGAAATTTCGGGAATGGGATGTCGGCCATTTTTTGTGCAGAGAGTTGATGACCTTCAATTTTTGGCCAAAAATGGCAAAAAAGCACTAAAAAAAGTGTGCGAAGAAAGCAAATTTTAGCCAAGAATGTGGCGTGAAAATTTTTTGACTTTAGGAATCTAAATATGACGGACGATCCATGCAAGAGCATGGGGTGAGGGAGTCTTACTCCTTTCTGAGTTCTGAAAAACTGATAGCTACACAGCCATTTTGGCCGAAAAAAACTGCTACATAGCCTTTTTGAACACAGAAGCATACCGTTTGAGCTCAGAAATGCTATATAGTTGTCTTTTCTGAGTTTCGAGAGGATTGGGTGCATGATTTTTTCCAACGTATCGAGCACTATCCACTGGCATCAAAAAATTGAGAAAAAAATTCAAAAATTGAATTCGTAGCCCAAAAAGGCTATATAGCTAATTTTCTCAACAGAAACGGTTGTAGGACCGTTTTTATGAAGCACTTAGCTATCTATTGCTTTTTAGTTTTACCCCCCCCCCTTGAAAGTTTGACCTTGCGCACCTATTGGACGACCGATTTTTGATTAGGGTCCCCCATCTTCTCTGTTAATGGTGTTTTACACATTTTTTTATTTGTTATTCTGGTATTTTATTTTTTGTTTATTTGTGTCCGTCTCGTTCTTCATTCATTTTTTATTGCTCTTTAACGTTTTATCCAAGGTGTGTGAGATTTGATATTATTGAGCAGATAGCGTCCATTAATAAAGTCGTGTTTTTTCCTGAGAATGTTTAGAAATCTTTTGCTGCATTTTGCTATTTAATTGAACGTTATATTTTTTTACTCTTTTTAAGTCGTTTTAAGTTGAATGTGTAAGAGTTCCAGAGTTAACATTCCGTTAAACTTAGCTTTGATTCAGGAATACGGCTTGGGACTCCTGCTTTGACGTCCCGAAATTTCAAAGAAGCTGATTTCCTTAAGGTTGTGGAATTTATACATCAAGGTGTGTGCGAACTTTAGTTTTTCCAAAATTGCGTCAAAATTTTCTATTGGTATTATCAGGTATGATCCTGGAAGGGTTTTCCTCCTCAGAAAGGTTTTCATCTCGAACAGTTTTTCACCCCCCCCCAGAATTTTTGATTTTCCTTAACAAAAATGTAGAAAAGGTGCAGTTTTAAGCGGTTTTAGCAATTTTTTGGCTTAAATTTGTCAAATTTTCGGCGTTTCGCGCCATATACTCCTTTTTCGAGTTTTTTTAAATTTTTTTATGTCCTGAAAGGAGAATTAGATAGGAATTTCAAAAACGTTCTTTTTGACGCATATTTATGGTTTCTGACTCCAAGAGACACTTTAAAGAAACTTATTGGTTTTGCCCCCCTCACCTCCCCCAGAATTCTCATGCTGTGCCCGCCTGGTTCTTTAGTATAGTATGTATGTATTTATAAGTGACCGAAAACGCACGGGGGATGGGGGTTATAGACCTCTAGAATGGCAAAATGGGAAATTTTTTGAGGAAATAGAGACGGAATGAAGTCCTAAAGTGGATGGGGATCGAAAATTTATCTCTCAAGTGCTTCAAATTGTCTAAAAACTGTAATAACGTAGTCTTAATTCTGTTTTAGTGCTTATGGTAGTTTTGAGCTAATTTTGTCTCAAAAAATCTCAATTTTTGACCCGCTTCGCCAATTTTTGACCCCGTTCGGCCGGCTAAGCTCCCTCAGATCGGCCATGCTATGCACCTATTCAAGTGACTAGTGTCCATACGTGAGCAGAAATTAAATTCTGGGGGTCAGGATGGGTAAAATTGCCAAAAATGTTACTAAAAATAGAATTCTGGGAGTCTACAGTAATCTAGGGTTTCAACTTTCAGGGAATACAAACCCCCCCCGCCCACGCCCCTCCCCACGCTCATGTGTGCCCGTGTCCCGTCAGTGGATTAAAAACACCAATCGATTCCGAGCAGCTTAGCTCCTTCTGTGATGACCTCAGTTGTGTTTGCATAAGGTTTTACTATTTTTTTATTCCTATACCCGTGGTTTTGTTTTCCTTTTCTGCATTAATCCCTCGCTAATTTTACGGAATTTCTTTCAAATTAGTTCGCATTAGAAACACTGCGTCATAAACACTTAAGTATAGTAAGTTTAGTGTGTTTTTATTTTTTGAAACGCACATTTTTTGCATTCCTTTTTCATTTTTTTCTACTCTCTGTATTTCCTCTCGGTCATAATCACGACGACTCCTTTTTTTAATTTTTTAAGGAAGCGCGAACTTCAAATTAGTGCTAAAAAATTTTCCGGCCGATACCCCGGACCTCTCTTGCTAGATGGTCCTGGAAAAGGCGTGCACGTCGTCGAGGGGGTCTACGGTTCTAATATGAAAAAATTTGGAATTTTTATTCGAAAAATGAGACAAAATCGATCCCAAAAATTGTGAAAATCAAAGAGTTTTTCCAAAAATGCATGCTTGACTTTGACCAGAAAGTGCGGATTAATCTAGCTTTTGATATATTTTATATTTATGTCAGTTTTTAAAGTCATTTTGATTTAAAAAAGCTCACTTACTGACCCCTTCCGGACCGCCCTTGCTGAACGTCTATGGTTCTGGAAAAGGCATGCCATGCACGTCGTCGGGGGTTCTACGGTTCCAGAATTAAATAATTTGGAATTTTTATTTGGAAAATGAGACAAAATCAATCCAAAAAATTGTGAAAGTCGAAGATTTTTTTTTCTAAAATAACTGATTTTGACCAGAAACTGCGAATCAATTTACTTTTAACATATTTTACATTTATATAAGTTTTTAAAGTCATCTTGGTTTAAAAAAGCTCACTTACGGACCCTCCAGACCTGCCATGCTGTGCATCTATGATTTTTGAAAAGTTACATTTCAATTCTTACTAACTGCATTTTTTCCATTTTACCGATTTCTCCTGTCTTTTCGTCTTTTGATTTATTAATTTATTATTTTCTAATTTTATTTATCTATTTTTTATTTAAATTTTCTTGTTTTTTTCCATTCTATGCCATCAACTTTCCCTTTTATCTCTTTTTCTTTTTTTATTTTGTCTTATTAATGACTCCCCATTCTAATAGTGCTTATTCATATCGACACAAGAGCATGGGGGTCTGGCTGGACCTCTAGAATCTGGCGAAACCCCCCCCAAATCGAGAGACCCCAGAATTGAATTTTTGCTTGATGGGACCCCTGGAATTTCGTTGCTGCCCATGTATGCTCGTATCCATATGTGTAATGGCTCGAAATATCGGCTGGGGTTCCTCGGCTATTTTAGAGGGATGTAAATGACCTCTAATTATTTGGTAAAAAACGGCCAGAAATCACTTGAATTGGTCAAAAAGTCATTTTTACGAAAATCACAATTCAAAAGTTCTCTTACTTCGGGGGTTAGTGGGACAACCAAGTTGAAATGAGGGATCCGTCTATTCTTCTTTTACATGTGTGCTCGTATCCATAGACGGGCGGCACCAATGCTCTAAGGGAGGTGCAAAATTTTTCAGAGGTAAAAAATGGCCTTAAAAATGTTGGTATGGCGAAAAACACCATTTTTCAACGTTTCTCATCGAGCACTATCCATAGGCATCAAAAAATTGCGGGAAAACAAGAAAAATTTCAAAAATTGTATTCTATGGGGGTATTTTGGTTTCTGGGGGTCCACGCCCAGGTATGTTCGCATCTTTAGCGATTACAATTTCTTTAACATTCTTTTAGAACGTTTCATTAAAAGAATTGTTCACGGTTCATTCTAGGCATTCAGTTCGCTTTGAAAATTCAAGCGAAGGCTGGAAAAACGCTTAAAGAATTCAAAAACTTGTGCCTAAATGATCCGGAATGCAAAGCGTTTTTCGAACAAAAGCGCGCCGAAGTCGAAGCATTCGCTGGTCGTTTTCCGATGCCCGGTTATGAAAATTACTGATTTATCGCTGATTTCTATTGTTTAGTATTACTTTACACTTTACACTCATTTATATTAAATTAATGCTTTATAATCACTTGGATTTTGCTCATTTGGCTTATTGAGTTTAATCAATTTCTTGCGGGTCTATTCGTTGGTTTAGGCACATTTTTTATTGAATGCGTTTATTACCGACTTTGTACAATTACGCAACGTATGTACATGCCATAAATTCGGCCGATCTTTTGTATATTTCGAAAATACAAGGATTAGCAAACAAAAAACTGGCAGTATATGAAAATGTCAAAAAAGAAGCCGAAATTTAGGTTTACTGTAACTCGATGAATTTCAGTTTTTAGAAAACACTTATTAATTTCGTTTCTCAGCGCACAAAACTGCCTTTTAGCCTACCTATGGTTGACCTTTGGCCTGCTCAGTCGACGATCGACTTGAATTGCGTGAATACGTGGCACATCTAATAATCTGTCATAACGTAAACCATAAAATATTTTGCTACAGTAAAAAAGTGTCTTGAATGGAACAGCGAGAGAGAAGTAAAAAAGAAACAGAACAGGCCGTTAGTACGTGCTTGCGACAACACGGATTGCCAAGTGAAAGGGCTATCGTAATCCCCGAGTTTGACCTACTTAAACATATGTTAATGATATATACCTATGTTTAATGGAATCATAAAATTTGGAATACAGAACGTGTTCGATGAAATGCTAAAGTTCGTTTCACTTAGCTTTGAAGTTTTTGAAAAAATTTAAAGTACCTACAGAAGTGTTTTAAAGTAATACGGAAAATATGACATTCTACAGTATATCGAGTCATATGGCGACGTATGCCATTGCTAATACGCATTACTGTAGCAAAACTTTAAAGCGCTTTTGTAGCCTGATTATTGCGGAAAAATTTAAAGAAAACCTTAAAGTTAAATGAAACAGACTATAGACAGATATGCCCACAGTTCTGGCGATAAAAATTTCCGAGGTTATATCTGGACGACGATGATTTGCTGATTATGGCACAATTTTATATGAAAAGATTAAAAGAATACTATAATCTGAATTTTCGTCATTTATTACTTATGAAGTAATGAAAACTGTTTTGCACATACAATGTACACACATAAATAGTAAACGACATTTTCATTTGCAATAAATGACAGGATTTAAGGGACATCAACGCATTATTTTTAGCAAATGATTTAGCAGCATAGGCAATTTTTAATTAGATCTTTAAGAGACTGAGGGACCAGGTGCATGTATGTACATACATACTGCGTATCTCACTTAGCTTGATAATAAATATTCAGCGCAAAATCTAAAACTGCTTAGAATTATGATACAATTGTTGTGGCTCCCTTGTGCTTTGGCATCATACGTGGGCAGAACCAAAATTCTACGGGGTGTGCGAGATTTTTCACAGGTCAAAAAATGGTCATAAAAATAGTGTACTATCCATTAGCATGAAAAAATTGCGAAAAGATACTGGAGGAGGGTATTTTGGTTTTTGGGGAGTATTCGGCCCTCTGGAAGGGTGCATACCACACCTGGGCGTGGTGGGTTTGGGGTATGCACTTCCCCACCAGAAACCAAAATATCCCCCCAACAAAATTTTTAAAATTCTTTTGTTTTTTTCGTAATCCTTTGATTCCAATGGATAGTGCTCGATGAGAAACGTTGAAAAATGGTGTTTTCACGAGTGTTTGTGTAAATGTTGGGCCCGTATCTACACAACAGCGATACGGACACGCCTAACATTTGCCTTCGGGTGTACGTGTAGGTACCTAGACTGCTCTTAGCGCTGGGCCCAGTCACGTAGCCAAGTGACAACCTCGACCTTCTTGACCCTTGTAGACCTACGGCTTTGATCCCCTCGGTCCTAATATTGCTGACCGCTTCTTGGTCGGGTGATCTCAGCAGCTACGCCGTAGATCCTACAAGTACCTACCTAAATCCCGGTATTGCCGCGAGGTCAGTTGACCTATCTCAACCCTGCTCGAGTTGATGAATTAACTTATTTTCAAAGTTTACACTTGTTCCGAAATGTTTTTGGTTCCTAAAGTACTTAACACAATGGATTTTGAAAACAACACCAACGAGCTCTAGACTGATCAGCCATCATAAATAATTAAATAATATTTTTGACCAATTTTAGGTTGAGAGAAAGGATATTGAATTTCGAACGAAAAGAACTATCAAAAAGTAGTGTAAAAAATAGTAGCTGCGACCGGTACTCGAACCCGGGACCACGGTTGACCGGACCGCTGCTCTTGCCAACTGAGCTATGATCGCAGACGATTTTGAAAGCGTAAGTGTTCTACTTACACTCCTCCCCCTTTTGAATGAAGTGGACTTTGAATCAATAGCAACCGAGCCGTTTCTACTCGAGACTTCCGGTGTAAAAATAGTAGCTGCGACCGGGACTCGAACCCGGGACCACAGTTGACCGGACCGCTGCTCTTGCCAACTGAGCTATCGCAGACGATTTTGAAAGTGTAAGTGTTCTACTTACAGTAGTTACCTATCCAATCCACCAAAATATCCAGAAATCCTCGACGATAGGAGCACACCGACCTAACCCTCGGTATATATAACCCCTGGGTTGGTTTTATTATTTTATTTGGCTATGTACACTCGGCAGATGCCGGAATAACAACGACAAAATCACTACGGATAAAAGCAAAGCCAAACACGACCAAGTCGTTTTAAAAACAACTAAACTCCCCATCACGGGACTCTTACAGTAAAAGCCATTTTAAGATAACAACTAATCATTAAAATAAGATTACCAATAATCAGATCGAATGTTCTCGAACATTACGAGCGGTAGCATGTAAAACAATTACTATTAATGTATACTTAATTCTGTTTTACCGCGCAAGTATCTGGATGTTTTTATAATGAAAATTTAGGGATTTGTTGTGAGAGCTGAAGGCATAGCCACGAGCTCACCCATCCGCAGATGTCTACTTGCGATGGCTATGTAAGTGGCTAGCGCGAACTAGCAGTTCGCGACCGTGTAACTCTCGCAGTTACATTTGGCACTCTGGATCAGTTTGACTCTTAGGAACTGTGAGAACATGCCTCGCGCAGAAAACATACCTACCAATATAACGCGGGAAGTAGTCTTTGTATTTCTTGCTTGAATTGAGTGGTACTCACACCTGGGCGTGGGATGGTTTGGGGGTATGCACCCCCAGAAACCAAAATACTCCCCCCCAAATTCAATTTTTGAAATTTCGTTCGTTTTTTCGCAATTTTTTGATGCCAATGGACAGTGCTCGATGAGAAACGTCGAAAATGGTGTTTTTTCGCCATACCACCATTTTTAAGGCCATTTTTTGACCTTCAAAAAATCTTGCACTCCCAGAATTTTCTTGCTGCCCACGTATGGTGGTACTGGTAATCCGCTAAACCAGTCAGGACAGCAGCTGCGAAGTTTAAAACTTATATTAATTCTTTGTAATGTACAATGAGCGAAGGAGTTGATGCGAAAGAAGGGTACTAGAAATTCCTCTCTACCGATTGGCTGGATTGTTAATATTTTCGAATCGCCATACTGTGAAAAAAAATCTCAAGCATTTTGAAACATGCTATAGCTTGGCGTCAAAAGGTAAATAGAACGTTGTATACATACAAGTTTGAAACTAAATAAACATTAAATATGAGTAAATATGAATAAGTATACATAAAACATGATGAAGAGTGGAAAAATCGAATTTTTTCATAAGTGACAGTTGCGACTACAGTAGCGCGAAATCAGGACGCTATCACGGTCGCTAGCTTCAATCCCGCAAAGTTGGTCATTTAACTGATGCAACGTTGCCTTTATTGCTTCGCCACCGAACCAAATTTTGCCATATTTTGCGTCTTTAGCTGAGGCTCTGGTGTCGCAAACGCATTGGCAACGATGCGTTACGTTGCGAATTTTCAACAAAGTAGGAAGCATAACGAGATCGTTGATTACTTCCGCCAATTTAGGACACCATTCGCCCAGCATTTTGCACCATATTTCATCCGCGATGTCGCAACGATCGGCGGTAAAGTGCACGAGATCTGATAAGCGTGATAAAGTTTGGGTCGGTAGAAGAGCACTGAGCCGAAATGCCATATTTTCAAATTCCAAACTGTTCAAATTACGCAATCCATCGCTGTTGCCGTTGTCGTCAATCATTTCAAGCGGTGAAGAGTGGTCTACTGCTATCGCGAGGCGAAACGATTCGAGTTTAGTGAGCCTTGAAACGGCCGTCATGATTCTTTTCAGATAATAGCCCGGCAATCGTACGCCCATTTCGAAAAAGGATAGTTCCCTCAATTTGTCAACATTAGCCAATTTGTCGAAGAGTGGAAACATTAAGTCGTTGTCGCACCCCGGCGGGCTGATTAAAACCAATGATAAGAGTTGTAATGAGTCCGCGCACGCCGGTAAGCCTTTTGTAACTTGATTGAACGACGGCTCGTCTTTAAAAATATCACTGCCAACTTGCACAGCATGGGATTTATGGGGAACGAGGGAGGGGTGGGAGGGTTCAAATTCTAAAGTACCTTTTTTAGTCAAAATAAACGGTAGGTACGCGTCGGAAATATCGTTTTTGGCGTTTCTCATGATGTTCCATCTTTTTTTGAACATAAATTTAGAATAAAATTACAAAAACGTCTATTAAATTAAACAAAAACATGGTCCAAATATGAGTCTTTGGCGCGAATCGCCAAAAATTTGACGTTTTAGAGCAAATGGGTAGCTAGAAAAGCGTAAAAAAGCACCTTCACTTCGATTTTTTCTAGAAATTTTCGCGAAAAATCCTTGGGAGAGGTGGAAAAACTTCTGCAAGGGTGAAAAGTTTTCGGGGGGGGGGAGTTCCCAACCCATGCTGTCAGACGTGTGCAACATTAGAATTGTGAGAATCGGTGAGAAAACATTTTTAATGTGGTCAACATAGGTGGTCAGCACCAAAATTCTGGGGGGGTGAAAAATTTATTCAAAGGTCAAAAAATGGTCTTAAAAGTGGTCGTATGGCGAAAAAATCCAATGGCATAAAAAAATCGCTAAAAAGCAAAAAAATTCAAATTTTGAATTCTGGGGGTATTTTGATTTCTGGGGGGGGGTATTTCAACTTCTGGGGGGTCCTCAGTGAGGTGGTCAGTCAAGATTTATTTTTCGACTTTTTTTATCATTAAATACACACATGTCTTTCTAAATTGTAATAACAATTTCTTACGATAAAAACAAGGCCCGACTCATTGGCTGGCACTAAGCGGTGAACAATTAATTAATATGTATTGAATCAAAAGCGCGCAAAACAACAAACGTTTCAGCTTTCTGGGAAATCGAATATTATGTAGGGGTCAATAATTTACGTTTCGAGCTCTCGACCGCAAAATAAATGTTTTAACCAGTTGTGCACACGTGGGGAAGGGGGGGGGTTGAAGGTCTAGCTTCACCAGAATGGAAAAATGGGGAATTTTATAGGGAAAATGAAGCAAAATAAAGCCAGAAGTAGATGGAAACTGAAACTTTTCTTCAAAAGCGTTGTAAATTAATCAGAAACTGTCTAATAACGTAGTTTTGACGCTACGTTACCAGTCTTTTGAGGTCATTTTCGCCTGAAAAAAGCTCAATTTTCAACCCCCACCTCCAGAACGGCCATGCTGTGTATCTATATGGCGATTACTACATCCTATAATAGCAATTTATGTAGCTTAAACGGATCTGATGAATCATTATAAGCTTTAAAGCATTAGCTATAACGGTGGCACAGATTTCGCAGCGAAATAAGGTTCTTGTACCAAAAATGAAATTTATAAATAACGTTCATTTCGAATTTTGGTCTCAAAAGCCCGCAGGTTTTAAAATGTATATTCAGCTCTAATACAAAATCCTCTCTGAAGAATGCAAAAATTTTAAAAATTGTGATATTGGAAAATGCGTTTGAAAAATTGACCTAATTCCAAAAATGTTGGCGTTTAATCAAGCAACTTTAGCAAATCATTTATTAAGCAGAAAGGTAAAAAGTAAGTAAAAAATTAATGGAGCAAGTAGACGTGCAATTAGGTGGATTAAGTCTAGACCATACATATGCATGAGTGTTTGGACCCTCGAGGATCCGGTGGAACTTTCATACCCCCAGAATTGAATTTTAGTGCTATTTTTGGCGATTTTGCCCCTTTAGTGCTCTCCGGATTTTGTCACATAGGTCCAGTCTAGACCCCTAAAGAGGAATATTGGGAAAATAAGGCATAATAAAGGGTGACATAGGTGCAAATTAATAAGTTACAGCTAAAATGTATGAGATAGACTAGAACGAATTAGAATAGATTTAACGCTATTTAATAGATAGTCGTACACACGGACCGCGACCAAATTCTATTGAGTCTGCTGGGTTGTGTAAAACTATCAAAAGTCCAAAAAACATGTAAAGAATTCATTTCTTAGGGTCTACCGGATTTCGAGGGAGGTTCGAATTCCCCATTATTCGGGCCCATTTCGACCAAAAAAATCTCATTAGCTGACCCCCCAGATTATTCATGTTGCATTTACGGGACGCAAACGCACTCAGTAGGCCAATAAATCTTCAAAACGAGCAATCTGATAGATTGAGCCAAAGAACTCCGTGGATAATGAATTTATGACATAGAAACATCCATCCTCTCAAACCTATCCAAATTATTAAACCGCGAACACGTTTGATTCGAAGTTTTGACAGAAGCCGAAACAAGTTCTTCCTAACTAGTCAAAAAGTCACTCAATAGAAAGACTTGATCTACCGATCAATAAATTTGGTTTGCTAAGATTAATTGAATAATACAGAATTAATTTAATTCAATATGTTATATACACATGTGTACTAATTAGTTTTACCACGATTTCACGGACATGTACAGGGTGTTCGGAAAAAAGGATGCATTTTGTTTTTAGTTGGACTCTACGAACATTGGGGAATTGAAAAAACTTTTTTGCTAGTTCATAGCACAATTACACCTAAATATGCTAGCAAAAAATTACAGTATATCGCTCGTTGCTAGTTGCTTGGCGCCTTATTAACCAAGCTCAACCATGAATTTACTTCTGTAAATTTTCCATTTTTACAATGCATATTACACTACCTGCCTCTGCACCAATTCTCTTATCAGGAAGTTGTACTATGACCTTTAATAAGTTTTATCTTTTATTTTAGGGCTTATCTGAATATTATGCAATAATTTTAAATCAATAAATATGTGTCTGTTGAAAGTGCGCATCAATCCTTGCATGAATTATTGTCTTCGAAATTTGCGCAGCAAAGTGTGATGCTGTAATAAATTCAGTGACTGTGCAAAACCCATGCCATAACCTGCTTCAATTGAATTATTTTTGCTTAGAGATATGCCTCTTAATCTATATTCACACATTTCGAAGAAAATTACGTCACAGCGTGCTCATATTTGGTCTCATTTCTTTTTCTTAAGAAATGTGCGATATTGAGACAAGATTGACACTGAGATTAGTGAACAACACACGTGGGCGTGAGGGGTTGGGGTAGGGGGTATACACCCGCAGAAGGCCGAATGCCCCCCCCCTCCAGAAAACCAAAATACCCCTTAGAATTCAATTTTTGAGATTTTTTGTTTTTTCGTGATTTTTGATGCCAATGGATAGTGCTCGATGAGAAACGTATAAAAATGACATTTTTCGCCATACCACCATAGGTGGGCAGCACCAAAATTCTGGGGGCCGGGGTAAAAAAAATTTCAAAGGTCAAAAAATGGTCATAAAAGTGGCCGTATGGCGAAAAAACACCATTTTTCGACGTTTCTCATCGAGCACTATCCAATTGCATCAAAAAAAATTGAAATTTAAATTCTAGGGGGGTATTTTGATTTCTGGGGGTATTTCGACTTTTAGAGGGTGCATAGCCCCAAACCCCCCACGTGTGCATACCACCATATTTAATTTTTTCGCCATACCATCATATTTAATACCATTTTTTGGTATTCAAAAAATCTGCCCCTGAGTTCCGGTGCTGCTCACCTATGATGAACACCATACCTGGGCGTGGGGGGTTTGGGGGTATCCCCCCGAGAAACCAAAGTATCCCCCATAATTTAATTTTTGAATATTTGTTTTTTTCGCAATTTTTGATGCCAATGGACAGTGCTCAATGAGAAACGTCGAAAAATGGTGTTTTCTTCGCCATACCACCATTTTTTGACCCTTTAAAAATCTTTCACCCCCAGAATTTTATTGCTGCTCACGTATGGTGAACAATCTAAAATCGAAATCTGCTTTCAGCGACATAATTATATTGTTTTCCTTTAAAAATTACTATATACCAACATTGAAACAAATTCTGACATTTATTCCATAAATTTGTGCGACACTGAGCTTTGTTCAGATGAAATGTGATGTTTCACATCAGAGCTTAAGATACACGTTTGAATTTGTACCGTAGTATCAATTAAATGTACAGTACGACAATGAACTCTTAGCACAAGGTTGACAATATATATCTGGTCATTTGTGGAAAGTTTTAACATTTTCGCTCAAATAATAAAATAGTTATCAAAAATTAGAAATGTATCATTCTTGTCGAACACCTCGTATCATTTTCGTGAATGGAGTAAATTTAAAAAAACAGTGTTACGTTCGCGTGCCAGGTTGCGATAGTTACAAAAGTTCTCATCACTATACTCAAATATGTACTCCATTTTTATGTTAACTAGGAGAGTTAATTAAAATGTATACTTAAATGCATTGATGAAAATCTTCTACATTATTTTCGTAGACAAAAGCAGTTTTTGCGGATTATAATTTTTTGTCTTGCCTATTAAAAGAGCGCTCAAAATCGTCTCAAAAATGGCTAAAATATCCCAATTTTTGGGGCAAGTTAATAAATTTCTAAATTTTTATGGACAAAAGTGATATAATTAAACCGGATTAACTAAAACTGCTGGGCGCGGCCATACATGTACAGCATAGGAATTCTGGGGGTCAGGCCCAAAAATTTTTAAAAAAATGCCTATTTTGTGCTGAAAACGATGAGTGCACGTCAAAAACACTATGTTTTGACCTTTCAGACAATGCTCGTTATATCTAAAACATGAAAACAAATATAAAAAGAATCCCAACAAAATTTTAAAAAATTGTTTTAATTGAACAAAATAGTCAAAAAATTGAAATGTTTGAGATTTTTGAGCCAAAAAATGAGCTAAATACGCCTAAAAAGGCACATTTTTTATAACTTTTAATATCTTTTACAAAGAATCGACAATTCTGGACGGGTCGCATCGCAGCCATTTTGCGGGGGCTCAGTTGCCATCCTGTATGGGTCATACCCCTCACAAGAAGACGTTTGGGCGCTGCCTTACAGAAGCGTTTCGAGCAAGCTACGTATGGTCTAGATTTCTGGAATTTTCGCATTGCAAATTAAAATAAGAGATTTTGAATAAATTTACGTTGAAATCTATGTTAAAACAAATTATATTTAGGAATCAAGTAAAACAAATCACGAATAAGTAAATTCGAAAAGGAATCTGCATGATTACTACTAAAACTTAATTCTAAAGCGTAGCCGAAAAATTACCGTACAAATCGATCTCTAAATGAAGAGCAATAATACTGTTCGAAGCGCCAACAATACGAAAAAATTTTTCGCTGAGCGTTATGTGACTTCCGAGACGTACCACTGTCAGTTTTGGCAAGTTTGGCAGCACAGATGTCAAAAAGCTATCCAGTCGGTTGTTGTTTTCCGTATTCTTTTCTTGGTACTCATTAATAGCAAAGTTTTCCAGCTTGGTTAAGCGGCTCATTTCGACAGAGTAAGGGAAGAATAACTCTGCGACTGCACCTTACGAGAAAAGTTAATTTTTTAGAAAATGCAACTCTTTATGTAAACGCGATTTTTGTACACGTTTTCAAAAACCATGCGAAATGTTCTAACCTTGTCTTCGTATGTGCGAATTCATTCAAGCAAATACAGAGTAACTCTTACGCAATAGGTTTTATTAACAACGTGACATTTCGAAGGACAACTTATGCAATAATAAGAAAAATTGAATTTTTCTCCCACCTTTTCACTAAGAAATAGTTTATGGAAGAATTCATGCGAAAAACGCTCGAAGATATTACGTTGTGCGGCTTAATTAAGAAGTAATTCTCGAAATGACGGAATTCTTGTAAGAGGTGATAAAGCATTTGATGAATGAAAGTCATTACTGAGTTTTTAAGCCAGATTTACATGAAATTGACCTTGATTATCAATTGCTGTCATAATTTTTTAGAGAAGTACACAATATTTTAAATGATTTTTGTCATCTTGATGGATGACTGTTTTTTAGGTAATGGGGTATGCTGTTCTTCCTTATACCTTTGTTATTTCTCTATGTACACCTGGCTGATTTCTTAACTTAGCAATTTGAAATTTCTAGCCTGATGATGACACTCATGTCGTAATGCTTTTTTTGGCTTGAATTTTGCTTAAATCTTTCAGCTTCCCTACGATTACTGGATTTATTAAACCTGATCGTGTCCGGATAAAAATGACTAGCATTTTTTCATGCATGTTTCTTAGAAATTTATAACTACGGTCATCTATTTCAGCTAAAAACTGCTCTCTAGCAATTTGCGAAAATCATTTGAGACCCATCGTTCACCGATTTAGTGGGTAAGAAACGAACAACGCTGTGACAACAAAAATTTTGTATTCTTATATTGCCTTTTATATTTTCTACCATACATCAGCGCAGGGGTCTGGCTGGACCATATGCACAGCATAGTCGGTCTGGGGTCAGCCGGTCGGGGGTCAAGGATTGCGCTTTTCTTTTTAAGCTGAAATGACCTCAAAAACTGGTACAAGCGCTAATATACATCACGGTTTCTGGTCTCATTCGTTTTTTGCCTTCATGTTGCCTTATTGTTCGGAGAACATTTCCCATTTTTCATATTGGGAGTCTATGCCCCAAACCCCCCGCGTGCATATATGGTCTGGACCTCCCAGAATCCGGCGGACCCTCAAATCGATAGATTCCAGAATTGAACTTGCTCGGTGCCCATGTATATTAGGTACTCATTCTTACGTTTATTTTCATGGGAAGTAGTTGGCATACAAAAGGGTGTTATTTTCCCGGAATCTAGTAATCTTCGCATAATTGAATAATCACAGCTAAGATGAAAGACTTTTTGGCCCGAGTGACAGAACGCGGGTTAGTTGACCTAAGAGTTTAAATTTAAGCTAGGGTCAGAATTTCCAATGGCCTTCTGAATTTTGGGGGGCTTAAAGTCAGATATGTCAGCAATTACTTGCAGGTTGGCAGAACAAATGCTGTCTCTGAGCCTTTCGTAAGGAAATCTATATACACATTGGATTCGGAAAAATTTACGAAAACATTGAAAAATTTAACATGATAAAAAATGTCACACAATCGATTTCTCAACATTACATATATCAAGCTCTACCCTGCTGAAAAGTGTTTTATAATCAATTCTGGTACATCGTAATGAAAAGCAATGCGTAACATAAATAATCTGTGCGGGGTGACGGAAAATTTTGTAATGAAAATTTTTATTTTAGCGATTTTTCAAGAGGTATGAAAAACAAAAGGAATGTCGAGCGGGGGCAACTGGCCTCGTTCTTGGGCGGGGGCAACTGAATGAACCCCGTAAAATGAATGCAACCCCCAGAACTGTCGATTTTTTGAAAAAAATTGTAAGAAATGAGACTTTTTAAACATTCTTATCTCATTTTTGGCTCAAAAGAGTCAAGTTTTCGGCGCTTCTCGCCTTACATACAATTTTTGACTATATTTTGTTTTCTGTTTTTCATGTTCTTGAAAGGACTAGAATTGTCCGAAACGTCAAATCGATAGAATCTTTCGTTATATTTTTGGCAATTTCGCCATTTCGGACCCATCAGAATTTGGTTGCTACCCAGTCTATGGTGTCTAGTATCGAGCAAATACCGTATCAAACAAGGCCAGCAATCGAATTCTCGGCAATCCGAATTAGCCAAGGACATAGGTGGTTAAGGGTCTGGCTGGACCCCTCGAATGGAAAAATGTGGAAACCTTTATGGAAAATGACGCAAAATGAAGGAAGAAAATAAAATAAATGAATATTGAAGATTTTCTTCAAAAGTGCGTTAAATTGACCAGAGACGGTGTAATAGTACTTAGTTTTAACGCTATTTCAGCGCTTATACCCGTTTCTAAGATAATTTTGACCCAAAAGCGAAACTGTTGACTCCCCAGCCCTGCTGACCCCCCAAGATCGACCATTCTGTACGTCTATGGTCCGGACCGGGGGAGAATACTGCAAAATAACATGCTTAAAATGTTATTGTGGGAATCTCTCGAAAGCCCCTTCCATCCCACGTTTTCATTCAGCTCGTCTTCTGTGCCCAGAAAATTAACTCGCGATCTTCTTGAGTTTCACCCGACTCGTCTTGTCATTCGGGCCTAGACTCTATAGCATTAAACAATAAGTAACTAATGAAATTTAATTCAGATTGTCATCTGATTTAGCTGTAAGAAACTGGTACCTGGTTTAACAAATATGTCAATTTTATATTTAATACCGCAATAAGGAAATTCTCGTAGCATAATGTACTACTTATGAAATCAACGAGATGGGTATACAACTTCGTTCGCTTGAAGTTAAGCTTAGATCAGCTGTATTACCATTATCAAATTACATTTCTAGCAAATAAGAACAAATAGTGTTTTATTTTTTTAGCAGTTGGATAGTGTTTAACACCAGGTCTTCAAACTAGCATAAAATCCCGTGCATTTTATGTGAGATGGCAATAAATTCAAAGTAACGTGGGTTTTAGTGAGCACAAGTCCCTTCTACTCTATACACACTCAAAAGAATAGATTTTGTAACTTATAAAACATTCTATCGTGATAAAATCACCATTTCGTAACTTCTCAAAAGTTTTTGGCGAGCCTGGATGTCGAGCTGAGAAAATTTATGTTTTAAACACATTTCAGCGTAGTCAGCTTCTAAAAGTTCATTTTCTAATGATAGGATTTCACTATGATAAAACCCTTATTTCGTAACTTCTCAAAATAATTGGAGGAGTCCGGATGTCGAACTAAGGAAATTCTTTCATTGAGACACATTTCCGTAGTCAACTTTTAAAAAGTTGTGGTATTGGTAAGGTATGCGTACACCTGCATTAGCCATGTATACATAAAAATGCGCGTAAAGTATGAAGTTCGTAGATAACCTCCTATAAGACAAAATCTATCCGAATAAATTATCAGAGAAAATTTACGAGCGCCTTTGTAAAAAAATTTCCAAAATTGCATTAGTTTCTTATTAGATTAGGCTGTGTAAGCGTCTGGGCATCAAGGATGAGACCATGAGATCTAACAAAATTTAAAGATGGTATTTAAACTTCCGCCATATTGTAAAGTTGCCGAATATTTCAATCACGATTAGCCATGAAGTTCAACGGACAATAATACAATGGCGATCAAGGATTCAGGAAACAAATAATTTGACAGGCCGTCGTGTCAGTATCAATGAGGAACCTAACTAATGTATTTTGTTCTCTCTCTCCCTCAGGTGACCTAGACCACCCTTAATGAGCTAATCTGTATTTAAGTCCTATAAGGCTGCGCTAATTGTACGTACACACGATTAATGCAGGTGTACACATGCCTTACCAGTACCAAAAGTTCTTATACCTACATGATTTTACTTTTTCGTGCTTCTCGAATAGAAAAGAAAAGCAGCGAATTCAAGGAGGTTACTTGAAATGACCACATGAAACTAACTTCGGAGAATTTCAAACAACACTCAACGCATTGCGTAGAAAAAGTGAGCAAAAAAAATTCTAATTTTAGCACTTTTTACCCATTATGATTGACAGTCTGATTCGCAATAGCTCAGAATTTTAGCGAAGGAATAGTCGGCCACTTTAGGGGAGGGTAAATCACGTCCAGCTTCTGGTCGGAAATAGCAAAAAACACCCAAAAATGGCCTTAAAACGCAAGTTTTTACCGAAAATCAGAAAAAGACGAGGTGCGAGAAGATAGAGTTTGGTTGGGGAGCATATGTGGGCAGCAAAAAATTCTGATGGGGGGTGCAAGATTTGTTTGAAGGTCAAAAAATGGTCTTAAAAATAGTGGTATGGCGATAAAAACACCATTTTTCGACGTTTCTCATCAAGCACTATCCATTGGCATTAAAAAATTGCGAAAAAAACGGAAAAATTTTCAAAAATTGAATTCTGGGGGGGGGGGGGGTATTTTGATTTCTGGGGGGTGCAT
The DNA here is from genome assembly GCA_036768485.1 of Mermis nigrescens. Classification (NCBI taxonomy): domain Eukaryota; kingdom Metazoa; phylum Nematoda; class Enoplea; order Mermithida; family Mermithidae; genus Mermis; species Mermis nigrescens. Next base: position 24,153 of record JAVLUZ010000053.1, read on the forward strand.
ACCCCCAAACCCCCACGCCCAGGTGTGTTGGGGAGGTCAAACACCCAAAAATGGCTTTAAAACGCAAGTTTTTACCAAAAATAAGGGAAAGACGAGGGGCGAGACAACCGAGTTTGGTTGGGGAGGTTATCCACAGGCACGTTTCTGCGGGAGTGGGGGTAAGGTTCGGACCCCCCAAAATTCGGAAAAATAGGACTTTTTAAACGTTATTTTGTGTTATTTTTGGCCTTTTAGGGCTTAGTCATCCCAAAAATTAGTGTTGGTCCCCCTAAAATAGGACGGCCAGCTACGTGCCTGGTCATCCAGTCATCTATCCCCCTGTTACATATATCTGGAATAACCTTCCACATCAAGATTAACCACATTGATCGTGTGTGCAAAAAACACGGTAGCGAAAGCATTCAATCCGTTTCGATTCAAATCGAGCTCCTCGCAGTAGCCCCAGTGAAGAGAAAACCAACGCAAATGACTTCCTGATTGCCGAACTATGTATGTGGCTAGTTGCCACAAGGTACAAACGTCTTCCCGATTCCTGCAGACCTTCCATTGGAACAGGTAGCTGCACTTTCTATAATTCTCCCAATAGACCTGCAAGATAAGAATCATTAGTGATTTGGAATCAAATATTAAGTAAATCGCTTCTACCGAGTTGCACGGGAGACTGATTTCCTATACTTATTCGCAGATAAAATCATTCTATTTCGTAACTTGAATTCTTCAATAATTTGAGCTAAAATTGCAGCCAATTGTTCAGCTCTTACTGCAATTAAAACTATTATATTTCTGTGATATTCTTCTTTTGTGTAAATTCTGGAAATTATCATTTTGACGACCGGTGTGGTGTAACTTCCCTTTTTATGCGAAAAAATCACTTTATTATTTGAGATAAGTTGCGTATAACGTGCCCATATTTTTAGCGTGCAAGATGATCAAGTTGCACCAAGTTCGTCCTTTACTTTTCATGATTGGCACAGAGATGCACGCGAGATAATTGAGGGTCTTTTACCCTATGATAATAAAATGGGGAATTTCATCAGTAAAATATGGCTAAATGAAGAATAAAAATTATGAAAATCATAATTTTTTTATAAAGTGCCTGAAAATGTTCAGAAACTGTGGGTATAATAGAAAGTCATCAATATGATAAAAAAGACGAAACAAAAAGACGCGAGAAATAGTACACATGTACATAAAAAAGTATATAAAATTATATCATGAGAGACAACGGGTTTTACAAGGCGCAAGAGTCTACGTGAAAACAGAAGAAGTAAGCAGGAGTTTATGTAAGGAAGAAAAAAAACAAATCATATAAACAGGCGAGGTCATCAGAGAGGAACTAGGTTGCTACAGTTTCGTGCCTTTAATCTTCTGACTGTCACTGCAACCTAGCGGCACCAGTCTAGGCGGCTAGACTGCCTCTCAAAAGCAATAAACAATAACCAAAAAGAAATGCAAAAAAGGGACACGACCAGTCAATGTGCCCCTACTTTGGTATTTTCAGGATAATGCTGCACAGGACAAAAACTAGGCGGACGCGAAAAAATTTGAAAAAACTCAGTCAATGTGCACTTACTTTGTATTTTCGGGTTAATGTAGCACATTGACAAAAAGAAAAGAGCGGGAATTTAATACCCGTATCCGACTTTTAATATATCAGCGACAAATACATACACGACAGCACACAACGCTCTGTCCCGATTCTCCGACCGTCCCGATTCTCCGACCGTCCCGATTCTCCGCCTAATGCTAAGAGAGGTTATTTAGAGATTCGCGAAAATTGAAATATTTCCCTTTTGTCAAAAATCTTGAAAGAAATAAGTTCAGAAAGATCAACTTCGACGTCTAAATAACTAACTTTTTGAGCAGAAAAAGTTAATGATTTAGGGTAAATCTCTTTGACGTAATCACGAAAATTTGAAATATTCATTGCCGCTATGTCATCAATGTAACGCGTCACACGTTATTAAAAGAATAAGCAAGGTCTTTATTTTTAGGCAATGATAGGAATTTATATTCGCAGTAGAAAAGGAAAAGATCATCCAAAAGTGGAGAATAATTAGAGCCCATAGGGATGCCAATTTTTTGATGAAAAATTCTATTTCCAAAATTAACGAATGAATTTTGGATTAAAAATTTTAGACTTCTTGTATACGTGTCAAAGTCAAAAGTGAAATCAGACTTTTCATCTGAAGGAGAAGAACTCCAGTATGATTTGAAACCATTAGTACATAAAAATTTATAGTTTTCAAAGGGGTTCTCCAGAAAATCAAAAGAAGTGGAAATAAGTTTATTTTGAGGAAAAGATGTGTAAAGCGTCGAAAAATCGAATTTATTAATCGATTTAATGTTTCTGATTGATTCTAATTTCTTAATGAAAGAAAATGAATTATTGATAGACCAAAATCTCTTGTTTCGAGGATTTCTAAAAATGGATTTATAATAGTTCTCCCAGAAACTACGGACTAACTTGAGGCCTTCGGTAACTAGCGACGATATGAAAGCACTAGAACAATGTTTAGCCGAAGTAATAAACCTGGATTTATAGGGAATTTTATGTAGTTTTGGAATCCAATACATAAAGGTAGTTTTTGTTGAGACATCCTTCAGTAACAGGTCCAGAAGACTTAGAAAAAATGTTTTTGTGAATTGCATATGTCAACAGTTTTAATGCGGTTTCAGCCCAGTTTTTAAGGTCATACGGGCTCCGAACAAGCTTCGAGCCTTCCTCTCAAACAAAAAGGCAACTTTTTGATTTCCAGTTCTTCGATGTTCCTTTCATGTATCCTACCATGTGGAAGATTCCGGAGCTTGAAATCCAGAATGAAGTAAAATGGAAATTTTTTATATAAAATAAAGAAAAATTAAACGCATAGGTAAATGAAAATAATCTTTCAGCATAAGTGCTTTAAATCGAGGTAATTTTGGCTAAAAAAACTTTTTGGCTGACGCGACCTCCCCTGATTACAGGTAACTGAAGTACACCTAACTGTGAGCGACCTAACGACTCACATGATATAGCTTACGCACACCATATACGGAACTGTGTACGTACGGAGGAAATAGGTAGGTACCTTTTACTTTACTCTTTATAGTATTTAATAATCATCAGCACGATGGCTTAAAATTCATAAAAAGCCTATGTCATGTTCAGCGAAGTTTTTGTACCAAATAAATAACAAGCATTAAATGATACATTGAATCATAGGTGCATCGGGCAGCCTTTTTAGCAGCCGGTGGTCAGAAAATATACGCATTGTTTTCTCGAGATGAACCCGATGAGCAATTCAAATTATGTCGTTCTCGAGGTGAATTTGTAATATATTGAAAACTGTTTTGAGACCGACCTGCTCACTAGTTTTCAGTTTTTCAGCAGGGACGTATACATCGATGCAGATACGCTGCCTAAAAGCCTATTCATACTTCCTTCCGGCACGACACGACACGCGTACAAAATACATAAACTAGCAAAGAAAAATGCTCCGATGGAACAAATATGATGAATATACTTGGAATTGTGGATTATTAAGGATGTAAAAGGAAGGGACTAGGAAAAATCTATTAAAGTCGCAAAATCTGCTAAAAATCACACTTTCTCTAAGCAACGCAAAAAATCGAAGTATATTCTGCGGCTTCGAATAAAGTGTCTTTTTTAAATAATGTTTAAAGTTTCAGATAAAAGTGTATAAACGAAATCTATAATGTTTACTTTTTTTAAATTGCTGGCAAGTAGCAACGCTGACTAGCTTCGTATCTTAATTGATAGAAAACTAAGTGGTATTGTATTTAAAGTTATTTTATTATGTTAAGAACATTATAGCAAGCAAAGCAGATGCCGATTAATTAGTGCACATTATCGTTACGGGAATGCTACTGTACTTATATTTAGTCTGTTTTAAGTCAACTTACGCGTTTCCTACTGTTTTAAACCTATAATATCTTTAATTGTCTTTGATGCATCGATGCTTGCTATTTCATTCAATTGGCTTAGAAAGACTGTTAGTTTACTCAATATCTTTCCCATAGCTACTGCATGTCTGACGTGCTGCTTTTTCAATCATTTTTATGGTTAAAGATTTATTTTAATCTGTTGGCCGCAGAATATACTTCGATTTTTTGCGTTGCTTAGGAAAAGTGTGGTTTTAAGCAGATTTTGCGACCTTAGGTAGATTTTTCCTAGTCCCCCTTTCACATCCTTAATAATCCACAATTCCAAGTATATTCTTATTGTTCCATCGGAGCATTTTTCTTTTCTAGTACCCTACTTTTAATTAGCATGATTTCAGAACATCAGTCAGTAAAGACATACAGTAACATACCACAATAATGACAGCAGTCCAAGAACGCGGAAAACAATATTGTTCTTAACATCAGCATTATCCTTTTTAAACAAGACAACTTACATTATCTAAACAGATCAAAGTTTTTCAGCATAAACTGCACGCAAATATCAGGTGTAAGGAAGACTAAAGCTCAGATTTGGAAGTGAAATAAATTTGTAGTATAAACTACACATTGACAACAAATGAATAGTGCAAACTTTACACAACTACTAGGTGTATAGGAAACTAACAGTCAGATTCCCAATTCTGATTTTACGTAAAACATTTTGGAAAAACTTAAGCTTCCGTAAGGCTTTAGAACTAAAATTAATATGCAGTGTGAACTTTACACAACCACAGAGTGTAAAGAAAACTTCAATCGGAGTCATTATTCTGATATTACTGTGATATTACGATCCACATTTATGAAAAAATTAAGTCTCCACAATGGACCGAGGACAAATAAATAACAGATGTAAACCACTTTACACCACTGTTGAGTGCAAACAAACTAGCGTATCACATTTGGTTTCTGGTTAATTTTTAGACGTGAGACAATGTCCAGACTCATAACTCAGAACTTGGCAGAAAAAACAAGACATAAACACGTTTAACTCCCCCATTTTTTTAATTTACACCTTCCGAAAAAGCTTAGTGTTGATGTAAACAAACGCAATTCGCTGTGACGCGTACTCCTTAGAAAGTGCTTTATTTTTATCCTATTCGACCTCGCCCGACTCCTGAACAGAGAAAGTGGCGAACAAAAAATGGACAAACCTGTATTCTCCATTGTCCACCACGTCCCATTGAGTGTAGATAAATTCGGTTCGGGCCAGTTTGTAGCACTTTGATTGTAGTACGTTTGAATGTGCGAAACTTATGTTCCGCAAAATATTTGATATGATTTACCAATCAAAATACGAAAAAACTCTTTTTTCGCCCATTTCACACCTCAGATTGCGAACTTTACACCCCCATAAACAACTCAATATTACGTTTTTTTAGCGCGGCTTGCTTCGACATGTAGCTCTTAAAAGTTATTTTATTTCTATTTTATTCAATTCATCCCAACTCATAATCGAAAAAGTTGGCAGATAAATCTCGGACAAAATCTATTTTTTTACTCATCCACTAGAGTGTAAAGTTTAAATCCCTGGTACTAATTGCGTATTGATTGTAGAAAAGTTTGCTGGCAAACACAACATAGCCCTTGATATATAGTACATTTCTGTCTGAAAAAATTTCTCAAATCTCATAACCGGAGTTGTTGGCAGACATAAACAAGTCGAAAGTGCATGGTTTTGCCGAGAGAATTAAAAAATGGGAAAGCCAGTACTCAGAAGGTTTGAACCTATAAGTCTTTTTTCAAACCTGCATGCGAGAACGGATGCGTCAGCCTCTGCACCAAGTCGACAAATCGGCGAATTTTAATACTTAGTCAATTATTAAAAAATATTCAATATTCTACTGAAGTTTAAGAATAGTGCATTTATGATAAAAAAAATAATTATTTATTAGAGATGAGTCAAAACCTCTGAAATAAGAAAAATCTGATCAAACAATATGCAATACGGAGTTATCTATCGGCATAAGAAAATAAATATATAATTCAAAGTTCACCTCTTCATACCTCAACAAACAGTGGCTGTAGAACAGTTCAAAGGTCAGATCCGTTATTCTGACCTTACGGAGAATATTTTAAAAAAATTTATTATCCACAACGCTCTGGGCGGAAAAAGTTTTTCATTGTAAAGCACCTGCACTAATAACGCAATATTTATTGTAAAGAAACAAAATAAATTTTGACGTGTAGCGCTTAGGACGAGGCACATTTTAAAGGTAGTTACCACGTTCTGTCTACTGAGTGGAGAATATGGCAGGGAAAAAATATTTTTTGTCCAGACTGTTTACAATGAGCCGCCTCTAAATTTGAGAAATATTTTAAAAAATAAAATAGACCACCTAGATTTTATAACCGTCTACCTTTTGAAATCAATCAGACTTCATAGAACGTAAAACTGAGTTAGATATGCTCGTGCACGTGAAAACAGAAAAAAACCGTCTAATTTACACTCCTGTGCAACAACTAATGAGTGTAAAGAAATTTTAAGACCAGATTCGTAAACTGCTAATTAGGGAAAACATTTTTTTTCAAATTGGCCCGTCGCAAATCATTTGGATTTTTGGTGTAAACTTTACACACTCACGGCGCGCAAGGTATTGAGTGTAAACAAGAAAAAATGGGGGTCATAACTTTTATTATTATCTACCTTTTAAAAAAACCGCACCTCTCAGATGTGTGCCGTTATAGCTGTGAGGGGGACATATGTTGAGGGTATCCAAGTATATTATAGGTACGCGCTAATGCGCTACCTATGATGACGTAGCTCGCTTACGTCATTTATGTATCTTTTGTACGCGTGTCGTGCCGTGTCATGTCGTGCCGGAAAGAAGTATGAATAGGCGAAATATGTCTGAATTCCATTAGCTTTAATATCTTCTTGTTCGCAGTAGCCATAATTCCAAGTTACACAAATGAACTTGTACTCTGCTAATTCACATCAATATGTGAAAATGCGGACAATCCTATAAGCGCAAAGGAGCAAAGGGTTACTTACTACTGTTTTTCCGCCTACTGATAAAACTATTAAATACTAAATCCACTAGTCAAGATCAAGAATATCTTCTGGTTTTCGGACTATAATGGAAAATACTGACCAATGTAATCAAAAAATTGGGACGCAAGTCGCAACTAAGGGTTCACTCACATGTCCGCTTACAATATTAACATTCTTGCGGCGATTGCGCTACCTATAATATACTTGGCTATCCTTTTTTCGTATATGTTTATCAAAGCGAGTGCGAGATTTATGTCCCCCCTCACAGCAACAACGTCACACACCTGGGAGGTACGGTTTTTTTAATCGATGGATAATTGAAAAATTCGATGCCCATCTTTTTGTTTACACTTAATACTGAATTAGCAATGAGTGTGTAAAGTGTAAAGCGAAAAATTAAAGAATTTGCGGAGGGTCAATTTTTTTAATGTTGCCCCTGAGTTGTAGATTACGAATCTGAACTCAAAATTTCTTTACTCAATAGTTTGTAATGTAAATTCTATACACCAAGAGCAAAAAGGTTTGAACTACACGCATAAAAAACATACATTACAAGATGCTCAGTAAACAAAGCACATGTTTTTGCTAGTTTATACTCTGCGCTGACCACAGCAAACATCTTATCTATTCAACAGGAAACATGCAACTTTTAAACAATTTAGCTTAGGTAGCATAAACGACTTAGCCTTCTTTATTAACACCCACTGATAACGCAAGTCCTATAAAAGCCCAAGTCCAAGGCCAGATAGAGCAGTCGACGATAATTCACGATATTCCGATTTTAATTATATTCATTCGACGATGACTGTATTATAACTTGTATATAGTTGGGGATTATTAATAAAATTATATACTACTTAGGTCGATAAGATGCTTGTTTAGGTCGAGAAGAGGCTAATTAAAGAAACCCATAGCTTTTGTAATATTGATCATAGACGGATGAAATTTTTTTCCGCGCTTTCTTTCAACATGTTCTAAGTACTGAGCAAAAAAATCCGCTCTTCTGAAGTTTATTTGTTAGTATTCAGAAAGTACCATATTCTTAAGTTACTCCCACAACATCTTTACTTTCCTTTTCATTTTGAATTAACCAATCCCAGAGCCAAAACTCTTCTTAATATATACATATATGTGTGTGTGTGTGTGATGCGCCACTCATTATACTATCACGCTTTAAGAGGAAAAAAATCGACAAATTATATTATCTTGTTATTACAGTCTCAAAGTTTTTGACAAAAAATATTCACTTTGTGAATAAATTCAGATTAAAGCGAACACATGGAACTTCTACCCCTTAACAACGTTTGTAGCACATACAATCAGATCAAAAAGATTAATTTGTACGTAATTATGCACTGGAAATTTGATTTGAAAAAAAAACATGGAAAAAGCTTTTATTCTCCTGTGGTGCACCGGAAAAGAGAGCGCGAAAATAAAACAGTCAGTAATTGTAGAGTCAATGCCATTATCAGAGAGCTTAGCTCACTAGCTTTTACTTTACATTAATTGGCGAATGTATTAAACAAATTAAGCGAATTTTTTAACAATAACATGAAAGCATGATTCAAAACAGCAAGAAAAGTTCAGAGAATCAAATTGTAATAGCATTAAAATATATATGTAGGAATAAATAAATGTGCGCAATGAGATTATATCTGCAGCAAAGTTTATGATGAAGAAGTACTCTAGTTCCTAAAATTTAGGAATAATATGAAGTATTGCGGATCTTATCTAAATCTCTGCCAAAATCAGCCACACCCAGCATCTACACCTCAATCTACATCCCATCATTATGATCTTCATTTGTGCCCTGTCTAGTTAGCGTACCTGAAGTTTTATGCGCTCTTGCAGTAATTGCAAACTTTTGTTAATAGATGAATAGAGATAACGTAAGCGATCAATTGACAGGATTCGTCAATGAGCTTAGAGCTCACTACGACCTGGCCAAAAGCGCGCATTGGTTCAGGGAGGATCTGGCCAAGCCGGCTATTGGCCAAAGCATATGGGATTGGCTTAGTCCAGAAGCCAAAGAATGGCATGGCTCGGTACTTTTGACCAAATATCAATTCCAGAGCTACTTGTAGAATCTCCTCCTGAACCAAGGAATACCAGCCGGTTTCGCAGCAAACCGGTTACACAAAAGTGTATTCTGGGATACAATTATCCCATAAGAAATCGCCGGTCTGGTGGACAAGCTAGATGAAATGGACTACCAATCGCCAGGAAGCAGTGATGACGAATGCGATAATTGGGATGTCTCGTTTTATAACGGCAATATGGAGGTGTAATTTTTGTTAAATAAATGAGAAAATAAACTCATTTAAATAAAACAACAAAATCAAAACTATTAAGTTAAATGCTTCTAAAAATTATGCAGCAAACATTTAAAATAATTATAAATTGACTTGAATACCATAGGTCCCTATCTCACTTCCATAATTTAGATCATTAAGACTAGAGATCATAAAATAATTTACAATCCATGTCCATATACCTTCAATGAACAATACCTTGTGTTCGAGTAAAAAGTTAGAATCGTGAAGTAATTTCAAATTCAAAACCAACCCCTACTTCATTGTAAGAATGAGAAATTTTAATAAGAAAATAAATCGAAATTCACATAAAAATTCTTGCAATTTGTGGAAAGAACTTCGTCAGCTTTAATCATCTACATACATATGTCACCATTCTCCCGCACATACCACCTAAGAGCTGATCGTACGTATATAAAGCCTTTAGAATTTACACATAAATCAAATGTCTCGTAAATAGGTCGTGAAATAAGTAAAAATAAGAATTCACATATGTATAAAGCAAATACCACTGCATATGTAAGTCAAATAAAATTTGAGGAACATAAATAAAAGTAGGAATTAGCATATTGAATCATTATGATTACCATACTAATCAATCAAATTTTGTGTAAATTAATTACGATCAGACTTATCTGAGTATCTTTCGACTCTCAAAGAGATACTTTGGAAATTGACAGTAGTAATTACAATTATGAATTTGTTCCTAAGGTATGATCATTTAATATTTCATTATCTACCGAGCAAATTTATAGTTCAAAATCAGCTCCACTGCCATACTCAGTCTCAACCAACCACAAAATTTTAAGTCTAAGTGTTTGGCTAGAGAGAAAATCTAAAGTGTACCTTATACTCAACTCCTCATACATAAGAGCATAGAAATAATAAAATTAACATATTATTGAACAAAATATGTGAAGATTATTTCCTTCCTTATTCCACCCTCACAACCAACCCCACCACTATGATATTCAAATAAGGTTTATATGTGATCACAAAGATAAGTTACGATGATTAAAATGTCACCAACCTCATTATCCTGATGACACCCATCTTGTTTACTATTAAGAAAACCCACAGGCCATGAACCTTTTTGAATGACACGCATCTAGAATAATTTTTCTGAATTATCTGTTGAACGATTAAGAACTAAAATTAATTGTATTCAAAGAGTCACAGTTTTTTACAGTACACTGAACCTAAAAACATGAAATGAATCGTAAGGATTTGACCCTAATGTAATAAATACCATAATGGTAATGTTAAAACCTTAATTAACTCTTAAATATTTGATCATTTTGCTATTACTATTTGACTAGTGCCTTAGAGAAACATGTAGGTACCAATCTGAATCCAAACCATCATGACAATCCCTGTACCCTTCGTTCACTATACTATTCGTGATTTCATTAATCATATGTTATTTCTTTTTTCCCAATGAACTTCTACACCAATCATCCTTAAAGTCGACAATGAAGAGCATCAAGACACAGCCGCAACCTAGCAGCAATACAATGAAGGACAATGAATGCAACCATGAAACTATCACGGATCAAAGACTTCCCTTCCCAACTACAAAAGACCACCTCGACCCCCTAAGCTTTATTAAGTTCGGGAGGTGTGTAATGAAAATTCTATACACCAAGTAGAGATAGAACAAAAAGTTTGAACTACATGCATAAAAAACATACGTTACAAGATGCTTAGTAGACAAAGCACATGTTTTTGCTAGTTTATACTCTGCGCTGACCACAGTAAACATCTTATCTATTCAACAGGAAATATGCAACTTTTAAACAATTTAGCTTAGGTAGCATAAACGACTTAGCCTTCTTTGTAAACACCCACAGATAACACAAGTCCTATAAAAGTCCAAGTCCATGGCCAGACAGAGCAGACGGCAATAATTCACGATATTCCGATTTTAATTACATTCATTCGACGATGACTGTATTATAACTTGTATATAGTTGGTGATTATTAATAAAATTATATACATGTGCCACGACGCATGTTACAGGTTGTTACACAAAAGTATCAAGTAAAACGAGTTTTTACTCTTTGTGTGTCCTTCAGCTTATGTAACTCAATTTTGGTTTCTGTGCAGTCCAATTAGTTTTATAATGTAGAGGGCTGCAATATCTCAAAACCATTTTTCAATTCTCTTTTAACGCAATATTTCTTGATCTGTGCTCGTTTTAGTGTAAAGGGTTCAAGACAAAAAACGAAATTTCTCCACCTATTCCGCTAAGTAGGCGGAACATGCTAATTATGCTTATTTTGTTTCTATACAACAAAATATTGTGCTATTAGCACAAGTGTAAAGTTTACACTGAGAAGCACTTTTCCGCCCAGAGCATTGGAGTATCAAACAGATTGCGGAGGGCCAATTTTTTAAATGTTGCCCCTGAATTGTAGATTACGAATCTTACCTTAAAATTTCTTTACACTCAATGGTTGTTGCACAAAAGTGCAAAGTACACGGGTTTTTTACTGTTAGCGTATCCCAAAGCTTATCTAATTCAATTTTGGTTTCTGTTCAGTCCAATTGATTTTATAATGCAGGGGGCTACAATATCTCAAAACGTAAAATTTTTTTCTCTTTTAACGCAATATTCCTTGATCTGTGATCATTTCAGTGTTAAGGGCTCGAGACGGAAAAAGAAATTTCTTCAGCTTCTTGCACCCCCCCCATAATTTTGGCGCTGCCCACCTATGGATATGTGGCCTGAAGTATTAAACAAAAGAAGGGAACTAGCAAAGAAAAATGCTCCGATTGAAACAAAAATGGTAAATATACTCGAGTTTCTTCATTTTAAGGATGTAAAATGAGGGAACTAGGGAAAATTTCCCTATATGCGCAGGAGCCATAGGAATGTGCTAAACAGTTAGATTTCCCCTGAACAACTGCAAAAATCGAAGTATATTCTGCGGCCTGTGAAAAATGAGGATGTAGTCACAGAAGCGTATTTAAGTGTTTCGCAAAGAGCATTGAAGACACTTCCATGACTATAAAATAATGAATGTATTATTTATTTAATGAAATCTTGACCTTCCACATTGCTCTGGCGTAAAAGATAATAGTGCAAACTGTACACCTACATGGCCAACTCAATAGTTTGCATGAAGAACCACAAAAAAATTTCTTTAAATTTTCAAAAATGAAGTAATCAAAATACTCGCCATCGTAATCAAAATTAGTAAGGAAAATCTGCAGAAACGCTCATAGGCCGCAGAATATACTTCGATTTTTGCGTTGTTTAGGGAAGTCTAACTGATTAGCACATTCCTATGGCTTCTGCGCGTATAGGGAAATTTTCCAATTCCCCTCCTTTTAGTCTATGATCTCATTTTTGTTTGTCTATGATCTCATTTTTATTTGTGAAACATAGCTCACAGATGCCATAACGGATGGCCTTCTTTGTGCACCTTCCGTGTTTGATGTTTATCGATGTGACAGACTTGTCCGTAGGGGAGGTGGTGTTGCTGTTTTTTATAAAAATTCGTTGAAAGTTAGCAAAATAACCTAGAGGAACCTTTTATCGATTTCCCTGAAAACCTTCTAATTGGTTTTAACGCCAATTCCTACAGAAGCATTCGTTTCATTTTGTGTTATAGGCCACCCGGTTATCATCTCGACCATGCACAAAAGTTTTGTTTACTCCTCGAAAAATTTATTGAAAACATGGATAATTGCATAATACTCGGTGATTTCAATTTACCTGATATGAACTTTACCGCAAACTTCGCACTTTGAAATCCACTGACCCAACTTTTTTATGATTGCTTCGTAAATCTGGGTTTAGTTTTAGTGAAAAATGAGCCTAGTAGAAATGATAAAATGCTAGATTGAATTTTATGCACTTCTTATGACCTACTTATAATGTAAACGTATTTGAACCTTTTTCTAGTAGTGATCATGAAATGATTTCTTTTAACTTAGCTGCTGAAAATGAAAATGAATCACTTATTTTCGTACAACGATTTTAGAAAAGCGAACTTTGAAGCAATTGAAATGTATTTGGCTTCTGTTAAATGAGATGTTATTTTTCTTCCTCCATTACTGTAAATGATTTTTACCGAAGTTTTTTGTCTGTAAGGAAATTCGTCATTTCAGAATTTGTTCCAAAGAAGAGTGAAAGACGTAGAAAAGTTCTACCCGCCTTTATCTATAAATTGCAATCTCGTTAACGGAGACTTTGGAAGAAATACAAAATTGGCCGAGATGTCGAAATTTTAAAAAAGTGCAAAAATTTGAGCAAAGAGATAAGGAATGCGACCAAGCAATTTTTTGCTGATGAAGAAAAATGGGTTAATGAAATCAAAGAAACTAAAAAACTTTCATTCTTTTGTCAACCGACGTTTGAAAAATCAAAAGAAAATTACACTACTACGAAACCAGGATGGTACATTTATTGATGAGGATTTCGACAGGACAGACATTTTAAATAAATTTTCTGTATCAACTTTTGTGAATAACGACAACATTTTACCTTACTTTCCTGGTAGAATTCAATGTAAAGAAAACTTTGCTGTTAAATTTGGTTTGTTTTCTGTTTCAGTTGCTTTAAACCGCCTCAAACCATCATTGTCAGTTCAGTTGGTCCCAATGGCCTATGTGCCTTTTTTGTCAATTGACTCAAATTGTATTCGGCACAACCGCTTGCTACAATCTTCGAAATTTCCAATAGGACAGGAAGCATACCAACCCTTTGGAGTGAAGCCATTGTAGTGCCTAAACACAAAAAGGTGACATGTCATCGCCGGAAAACTACAGGGCCATATCCCTCTGTTGCATCCCTTGCAAAATCATGGAATCGATACTAAATGAAAACATTACGACTCATCTCAATAAGCATAGTTTACTCAGTCATTGCCAGTTTGGATTTAAGAAAAAATAAGTCGTGCGCCTTACAGCTATTAGAGTGTAAAAATGAATGGTCGAAAAACCTTGATGAAAAATCGCCAATTGATGCTATCTACATCGATTTTTGCAAAGCTTTTGACACAGTGTCACACAAGGAACTTCTAGTTAAATTGAGTGCATATGGCATTAATGGTTTTTGCTTGAACTAGTTGAAAGCTTTCTTGAATGGGAGATACCAAAAACTTAAAATGGGAAATTCCTTGTCTGATTCACTTCCCGTTTTGAGTGGGGTCCCTCAAGGTAGTGTATTAGGCCGTACAATGTTTTTGCTGTACATGAACGACTTGTGTGACCGTCAAACCATCAGTTCTATCTCACTTTTTGCTGATGATATTAAGATCTCTAATCTTGCCTCAAACTTTATCGATTTGCAAAATGATTTGATGCACATCAAAACTTGGGCTGACATGTGGCAGCTGAAGATATCATTAAATAAATATTTTGTTTTGCAGATGGGAAGGTCTAACCCTGAATATTGTTACAAAATCGATGATTTTCAAATACCAAAACATGCGACTGACGTGAAAGGTCTTGGTGTTTTGATATCAAAAAATTTAGAATCTAGAGTTCATTCTGAATATATAGTAAAAAATCGATGACAGACTCGAACCTGATTTTTCGAACTTCGTTTCAAAACAAAACACAATGCTGATAAAGGCTTTTACAAATTAAATTAGGCCCATTCTTGAGTACAGCACCGTAGTTTGGAACCCCTACCTCATTAGGACATAAATTTAGTAGAAAATGTACAACAAAGGTTCACAAAGCGATTATTCAATGATAAAACTATATCTTATGATTTTAGATTGAAGGAATTGTGTATCGAACGCCTAGCACTTTGACGGCTCTATTTTGATTTAAACATGGCCTATTCTACCATGAAATTTCAAGCACTGCCTTTTTGAAGACTTTTTGTTCTCATCTCAATACGGGGTCAAATCGTGCCACAAACTCTCGGAAACTAATTGTAAACAAATCAAATCTGAACATTAGAAAATATGAATTTGGTAATCGAATTGTTTCTGTATGGAATTCTTTGCCTGAGCATGTTATACAAGCTCCTAACTCGAAAGCGTTTATGATGAGATTGAAAACCCTTGATTTTGATGCTTTTCTTCAGGGCCGTAAGTAAGCGCATTTTTAATTTGCCTTTACGTGTCCTTGTCTATCAAACTTTTTGGTCTAGATTTATTATTATTTCACATTAATAAAACCGTAATTTATGCACGCAGGTAGTTGTTTGGGTATCGTTCGGAACCAGATAATGTATGTATCAAGAATTTTCTCGTGCAATTGAAGAATAATGCGCGTGTTTCGATGTCGATTCACTTGAATTATTTGCCATTTTTTCGTTTGATGACAAATAAACTTTTGATTTGAACAATGAAGAAATTCGTGTATATTTACCTGTTTTGTTCCTTCGGAGCATTTTTCTTTGATATTTTTAAATATTTGACCTAAAAATATATGGAGCGACCAGTCGTACGTACATAGTCGATTCTATCAATGAAATATTCAAATTATAAAGCTAAGCGCACCTTCCTTTCAATTGGATGACTCGAGCTATATTAAGCGAGCAAGGCGTGGAATTGATAAGTGTATCAAATCATTATACTTATGCATCATCTCGCAATAGTCGTTAATTGACAGCGAAATATCATCAATTGATCTGCTATACTCGCCAACAACTCTGTTCCGTTTGGAACACACTAAGCGCGCTGTCTCGAACCACATTTCCGGGGATAGATAATAAAATATTCTGATAAGAATTTCGTATGGCAGATCGTTCAGAGAACAATCGCTATGCGACATTTTTGTTTTAAGCCGCACTTGAAATAATAGTTTCCTTACGCCTCAGAACGCAGTAGTGCATCCTTTACAAGAGTATCTATTAAATGGGACAAACATTCGTAAATTACGAATTTTCATCCTTCTTCTTTCTTTGTTTTCATAGGAATTTTGTTGGTCTCATTAATATTTGTTGACCCACAGCAGGAAGCATCCAGCGTTATTAACTATATTAACCTTGGTAAAGTGGACCAATAAAGCGATACGCAGTTTTATGGGTAAATAATGCGAAGTCGACGCCATTGGCTTAGTTTTCTCAGACACAAGACTTACATTAATCGTTATAGTATCAATTGAATAGCGAAGCACCACATTTCTCTTTCGCAAATGCAAAATGAAGCTTGTATTGCTCCGATGATTTTTACCATTATCCGTTTTTTCTGAGTGCGCCGCGAATTAAGTGAAACATGCTCCTATACCCTTTGAACTTAATTTCGTAAGACAACGAAAATATGTGGTTACTATCTTCATGCCAGGATTTCGGTTCGGGGGGCATACAAGAAAAATTTTTAAGTCTACTTTTGCATTGAATGCTTTGATATAGTATAGTAACACATTATGCATAGTAACACGTTTTTTGACTTTCAGTAGTGAAACCTAGCCGATTTATGGGTTCCTGGCGATCAAAAATACAAAAAAAAGTGAAAAGGCGCGAAGCATCGAGATTTCTTGATATTTTTACCGTTTTTATGTCGAATGTACGGCCTTTTGATTGATATACGGTTCGGAAATCATGAGTAGCTCACAGCAGCAAAAAATTCAGTCATTTTTTACCACCCTCAACATTTTGTAGCTCTGTGAATACTGATAGTCTGACAGAGCAGAAAATTGTCAAATTTGTGCTAAACAATTTTTGCATAATATCGTAAGTTGAGGCTTCTAATAACCAGCGGAGCCATGCACACCGGAAAAATTTGGCATTTTTACTCTTTCAACTCCATGTATGCAGTTCAAATCATACCGAACAGAAACTAATTTCGGCGCTAAGCGCCGGAAATTTCAAGAAATTACTAATTCTTCTGATTATTTTTGTCTTCCAAAAATCTTGTTACACGTACCGCGAGGTTTTAAGGCTTGCGATTTAAGGTAGCGCGTTTAAGCGCAAAAGCGAGGCCCGGGACAGAGCCCTGGAAAATTTTGTTAACAAAGCACATTAGCACATTATTGCTGAATAGTAACGTTAAAATTTTCGCAAAATGGGCAAATATTGGTTTTGATGCAGCAACGGGTCGCTGCCAATAAAATATAGAAAGATCTATTAATGAAACTTTTGTTATTACCGTTTTCAGGCCCATTTGTGACCTTATTAACAAAATATTGTTCAGAAGACGAAAGATGCGCAAAAAACAAGTAAATTTGGTCATTCTTTATTACGATAGAATTGTGTTCTTGTAAAGAAAGACAAAAAAACAGAGAATAGGCTAATAGGTACACAATCATTTTCGCACTACCCCGCTATTGGCTACCACAATGTCATGAAAACTTAGTACACTGTTAGCTTATTCAACTATTTTTATTAATTACTATAATCAGCTAATAATAAATGTTACAATATCCTAAAACAGTACGTACTAGTCGAGGTGACAGCTAATCCCATTGGGTAACTCGAAGCGAAATTAGCTAAATGTATTGATAAGAATGCGAACACGAAAAGCTATAACGCCGGGGTCAGGAAACTATCGATCAACTAATACACTCGAGTCACAGAGGAAAAAGGACCCTTCGCCATGGTGCTTATCACTTTTATTTACCAATTTTGTTTGTGGTCTTAGGCTTGTTTACCTAAACTCTTATTGGTTAATTCATATTCGTCGATTTCCTAGCTAATCTATTACATAGCTAAATAGTATACTCTTCTCACTTTTATGACCCTGCGTACTTTCTACATGTAATGAATTTTACGTATTTGTGAAGGTAAATATTTCAAATTTATTTGGAACCAACTTAGATTAAATGACCCATTTCAGGTAACTTGAAGAGTAAATAAGCTTGGAGAATTAGCGTGTTATAATTCGGGTTTTTCCGGTTTGAGCCGAACTTTAAGCATTGGAGATGCTACATTTGTTGACTGAAATCGCTTTTCAGTCCAGTTAGGTCATATTTGATCATCAAATAATAAGGTTCAATCCATTGTTTTAAAATTTTTGAGGCTAAATATGTAAAGTACGGGGGAACTAATGGAAATAAATAATCACGTAAGAATATTGGCATCAAAAGATGCGGATTTTGTACCTTGCAATTATATGCAGTATTTTGATAAAAGCACGATAAATATTAATCAACGAAAATTAATAAATTTAATCATTCTTCAAAGTATTATATGAAAAGTCCGTGACACCTGTTCAACATTTCGGTTTACACAGGAGTGTAAACATGTTTTAGAGAGAAAAGTTTAAATTTTGCTTTAAAACCGTTCGATCTTAGCCAATGAGGGGCAAAGGATTTTTCACATATGGTCGCCTGAGGATATCCGGTCACTATTTTAAAAAATAGGAAATTGGATAAACAGGCTATTTCGATAAGCTCTACAGTACACTATCCTGCTATTTTTAGTACCTACTTTGCGTTTTAATTTTGCGCAGAAGGTATATCTCAAAAGTCCTAAAAAAACAAAAGTTTCAGGTACAATTTCATATGCTAAGTAGGTATATTTTTCAATTCGACTCAATAGAGTGATACAAGCTACTGTAACTCAAAGTTTCGTTTTTCGTCATTCAGACCATTCATACGCCTCTTTTTAATCATAGAGTTATCTGTTTTTAACCTTTTGTCAATAAAATCTTAAAAGGTGTTTTGATTTTCTACGAAAGCTGCTGAAAGTATAATGATCATTGCACTATCTCAGTTAACACAGAAGTGAAAACAATTTTTAGCGTGAAAAAATTTGAAATTTTGCATAAAAAAGCAAGCGAAGTTGGTTGTAAAGATTACTATACTGTGCTTCATTGGCAAACAAAATTTCGGGCTGGAGAAAAAAATTCATAATTTTTTGTTGCAAAAGAAGAGCCACGAGATTAAAATAAAATACTTTCCTGCGGCAGGTGATATTTTTAGATTGTAGATTGTGGGAGGGGGCGAAAATTGAAGTACGTACACCTTCTGGGGCGAAATTGAAGCGACGCCAGAAAATTTGCTGGTGCTTCGATTTGCAGCCTTCCTCCTAAAGCCTTTTGAGGCTTTAAGAGGAAATTAAACGAAAGTAATAAAATGCACGATTAATTGCCGGCTAGCCGTAAATGACTCAATTATACGCGTTGCTTCTGTCCCAATAAAGAAGCTACACAATGCTTTAAGTGTGCGCGTGATAACCGACTAGTGTAAAGTAGGTATTTGGCAAAATTTTTTCTGAGACGTACCCAATGATGGCCGAATTTTATTACGAATAGAATGCAAGTTGAATAATTGAGCAGAATCGGCGAGGTAAACGAATGTAAAGTTGGTAATAAGCGCGTAGGCAGCACACGTGAGCGTGGGGGGAGGTTTGGGGTATGCATCCCCCAGAAGTTGGAATACCCCCAGAAATCAAAATACCCCCCAGAATTCAATTTTGTAAATTTTTTGAACCTTCTTAGTGATTTTTTGATGTCATTGGATAGTGCTCGATGAGAAACGTCGAAAAATGAAAAGAAAATTTTTTTAACTTTTAAGACAATTTTTTGACCTTTGAAAAAAATTTTCACCCCCCCCCCAGAAATTTTTTCACTCCTAGAATTTCGGTGCAGCCCACCTATGCAAACGATCACATTTAAGATCATTTTTTCACCTTTGAAAATTTTTTCGTTGCCCACCCCCAGAATTTTGGTGCTGCCCACCTATGGTAGGTACTAAGAAATAGCCCAATTCAACGAATAAACCCGCTAAATATTGATCAAACTCATTTAGCCAGATGCGCAAAATCGAACGATTATAGAGCGTTAATTTAATGTAAATGAGAGTAAAGCGTAATGTAAAACTGGGATAATGTATGTCTAAGATAAATCAGTTAGTTTCGTAATCGGGCATTGGGAAACGACCGGCAAGTGATTCGACTTCGGCGCGCCTTTGTTCGAAAACGCCTTGCGCTCCGGATCAGTTAAGCACAAATGTTTGAAATCCTTAACCGTTTTCCAGCGTTCGCATGAATTTTCAAAGCGAATTGAATGCCTAGAATGAATCTTGATCAATTTTTTGACTGAGAAATTCTAGAAAAATTATAAGGAAATTGTAATTGCTAAAGATACGAGTAAAACGACAAAATAAAAACGAAAGAAAAGGAAAAAGGAAAAGTAAACGAGCAAGATTGCACAAATCAACAAAATTTAAATGAAGGAAATAAAAAAATATAAATAAATTTTAAAAAGTTAATAAATCAATAGAAAGACGAAAATAATGGGAAAAGAGGTGAAAGCTTAGCATCCTGTTAGTGCGCGTTACGTTTCAAAAACCATAGATGCGCAGAATAGCCCCTTTGGAGGGTCAGCAAGTGAGTTTTCAAAACCAGAATAACTTCAGAAAAACTGATATACATGAATGCTAAAATGTAGCAAAAATTACATTAATTCGCAGTTGCTAGTCTAAAAATGTGTGATTTTCATCATTTCTGACCTCATTTTCGAATAAAAAAATTTATATTTTCCATTCTGGAAGCCTGGACCCATAACCCCCCTCACCGCCCTCGACGTGCATCCTTTCTTCGGAACCACAGATTCGCAGCAAGGACGGTCTGAGGGTCAGCCAGAAACTTTTTTTAAACCAATCTTGGATTTCGCTCTTCCCTAAATAAATAACAAAAAATTGTCATTATGACCATATGTCAGAGCCTTGCGCGGGACGGGTTCGGGCCTCAAAACTAAAAAAGCGACGTCATTTATGCAGTACGGGCCTCAAATCTTCGTGAGGTTCCAATGCTTAAGCGTAGGGATTTTCCAGCCAGCGCAGGGCTCTATCATTTGTGCATGTAACAGGGGTTTGGGGATCATTCCGTCCCCCGAAGTCAAAAAATTCTTGACCCCTCCCGTCGATTTTTAGGAAAAAAAGTTGCGGGTAATTATAGATAATTTTGAAAAATTCATGCATTTTGACCATTATTCGAATTTTGAGAAGTGAAAAAGTTACTATTGTGGCTGGAATTTTAACCGAAATCCCTACAAAATACCCAAGCAATCTCAATTCTCGAGCAGTGATTTAATAATGTACTGTTTATGTCAAATATCAGTCATAATTAGGGTCGATCATAGGTGGGCAGCACCAAAATTCTATGGGGTGCAAGATTTTTCAAAGGTCAAAAATGATCTTAAAATAGTGGTACGGCGAAAAAATACCATTTTTCAAAGTTTCTCATTGAGCACAATTCATTGGCATCAAAAAAATTGCGAAAAAAAAACAAAAAAAAATCAAAGATTGAATTCTAGGGCGTATTTTGATTTCTGGATGGGGTATTAGGCCTTGTGAAGGGGTGCATAGCCCCCAACACCCCCATGCCCACGTGTGGGGTCGACTTATTAATTTTTGTGTGTAGAAGCTAAATAGAAAGATTTAATTTTTTGATCACAATAATATGTCTGACCGATTTGAGCCAAATTTTCATCGGATATTGTCAATTTTCCGATAGCAAATGGCTCCAGCTTTGCGAAAACCGGTTGTTCCTCCACCGAACTAAGCTCCTTCACATGCTCTAGAAGTTTAGCAGAATTAGTATTACGAAATTCAATCATTAATCAGGATCGAAATTAAAAAATAAATATGGAATAAAAAATAAAGATGAAAATAAAAATAGAATATTAATTGAAATTATTAATTGAATTTAAAAGATAGTAAACCAAGAAGTGAACTTTATTGTCGAAAATTTGGTATGAAGTAATTCAAAAATTTCCTGTTTTTTGAAATTTAAAAGATAAAATTCAATTCGGGAATACAATATCTAAAATTTATTATATATCAGAATTGGGTTCAAATCACTCGAAATTCTGAGCTTTCAGTCGTTTTAGTTGCAAAGCTTTCGTTATAAGTTTTAATTTTTTAAGTTTTGAAAAATATTTAAAAGCCTATCATAATTCATCTTATTTAACTTTTCCAAATATTTAGCGTTTCATTCGAGGAAAAACCTCTCTCATTTTCTCGACTTTTACTTAAAATATGCATGAGCATTTTTACTTAGAAGAGCAATTCGTTTGATTTATCTGTTTTCTATGAAAAAATACAAAGAGACGTTAGCTTGCAATTTGTATACAACAAAAATAATATTACGTGGTATAGCAAATAAAAGAGCAAACTCCATCGGACATCTCACGTGACTTTAACGGTTCATTCTGTTGACTCATCAAAAAGTGCAAACGTTAGGAAATTGCATATAAAAATAAAATTAAAAAAACAAAGAAAGATGTTAAGTTTGGCTGTCTCAATAAAAACTTAAATGAAACATACAATTTCAAAATTTCGATAAAATTTATAAGCGACAAATTTACACAATTAGGAAATTTCATAAATTTTTAAAGTAATACAAAACGTTTCGAAAAACTTTCCAATATAAATTTATCGTGTCCAATCGTTCTTTCGACAGAAGGTGATAAAACGCCTTTCATAACACTTGGTTTTCTTTCAAATCCTACAGCTTTTCTTCCGGCTACTTCGATAACAGGCGCATATCCTTAAAAACGTATTGAAACACGAATTATTGGAAAATATCTTAAGAACGTTCACTAAACAAAATAAAAGATGGAAAAATAATATGTTTATGAATTTATCAACAATCTGAAGGCAAGTCATCGAAAAATGAATGGCTATAAACAAATATTATCAATACAATTTATGAATACATCCATGTTCTTTACAGTCAAAAAAATTATTTCAAAGCTAGAAAATTTAGGACATTCATGAAATTTCATATAGACTTTTCATAGCTTCTGATATTGCGGATTGCAAAAGAAATTCAACAGCGCAGAGTTTGCAGCAATCTTTTTGTGTCACCTCAGTTAATGCTTGCTTACTGTCGTGGTTATGCATAGAAGTGTCTCAGTTTACGCGCATATATTAGATCAGCTGTAGCCGAAATTTTAAAAACATAAAAGCTTCTTAAAAGAAATTAATAAGCCGCTTGTAATTATTACTCCGACTTTGAGTCACATTCCCCTCCAAGAATATGAGGCTGCTGGGCTGCATTTCCTCCGGTTCCTCAGCTGAAATAACAGCCTCTCTGCCCACTGTCTCCGGTTGTTCAAAAACATATATATGTCTATGCAGGTAATCAATATTTCATGAAAGCTAGCGATGCCATCAATAACACATTTCTGTTGTCCTATTAACCCATTGGATTTCCAGATCAAAAGTTGAAATGATTCAAGAAATTAAAATTTTCGATGAATTTTAGCATTTTTCTCGATTAATGTGACGAAACAAGTGATATGGGAAAAAGAACCAAAAAATGAACTCTTATCTCGATAAAATAATTTGATAAAGGCAATTTTGATCATTTTATTATATCTGACTTGCAAAAACGCCCAAAGGCTAAATTTTCAGCCGCCCCAATTTCGGCCTTGATAGGACTACATATGATCGTTCGCAATACGATAGCCATGTTTTTCCTCCTTAAGTTGTTGGTAAGGACATAATCGCACATTCCACAAAATATACTTCGGTTTTTGTATTGCTAGGAGAAAATCTCATCTTTATAGCATGCAAGCAGCCTTTACGATTTCGGTAGCAACTAAATTCACGATAAGATTAATTTTCGTTTAGTTTAAGTTATATTATAGCAAAGAACTCATGTAGCTGGGTAAGTTTCCGTTGAAAATTGAATTAAATGAGAAAAAACGCAACAGGCAGATAATATTACTGGTTTCTTCCAGCATTGTCACATATTCAGCCAATCCTTTTCATAGCAGGAACTTCGCTAGGCTCTTATAAACAGAAAATAATAATTATATGAATAAAAAGAGAGCGGCATGCTGTATCTGCATTATACCTTCTTGTACCAGACTTTCCGGCATCCTTCCGACTTCTACTATGCGAATGGGTTCGGAGTTAAAATCGGTTGCTCCAATTCCGACACGGCTGGTACACTCACTTCTTCTGGAACTCTTAAAAGGTAGAATAGATTATAAACAATGCGAAATGAAAAAAAATTAAAAATATGCATATAAATGAAGAATCTTAAATACGATGATTAAAATTTCCGAATAATGAAGAAAAAATAAGAATAAAAAACCAAACACAAAAATTTTAGGAGAATTAATAAAGCAAAATAAAAATTATCAAATTAATAAAAAAATGGGTGCATCATGTCAATTTTTATTTATTAGAAGTCAAATCTCAAACTCGCACTTTAAGCCTTAAATTCAAACCTTAAATTTATAATCGAAAGGGGTGAACAGCCGGTCTGGGGTGGGTCAATCAGTCACAGAGCTTTCATGAGCTAAAATGACCTCAACAACTTGTATATATGCTAAAATAACGCAAAAAACATGTTTATTTACGGTGTTTGGTCAATTTCAAGCGTCTTTGCAAATTTTTTGTTTCCCATCAATTTTGTACCTCTATTTCGCTTATTTTCCCCGAAAAAATTTCCCTTTTCCATTTCAGTATCTAAATCCACCCAAACATCCCCAACTGCACGCCTGCTCTGGCCATAGTACAAAGAAATTAACTAAGTATAAATACCTTTCTCATCGAGCTCAAGTCCCTGTTTAATTACCGCATATATGGCCAAATTCTTTTTTTAAAGTCACAGCAGGCTTTTAAATATAAAGAAACTAGCCAAAAAATGCTCCGATTAAACAAAAGACGAATATACTCAGGATTGTGGACTGTTAAGGATGGAAAAGGAGGGGACTAGGAAAAAGCTGTCTATGTATATGCCTTAAGTCGGAAAAGCTGCTAAAAAATCAGACTATCTCTAAGCAACTCAAAAAATAGAAGTATCTTCTGTGCAGTTGATATAAAGTATTGAACGAAAAAAATTGAAAAAGCAGCAACTTAGCTATGCAGTAGAGTAGTTAAGCAGGTCTCCCTAGACTGCAACACAAAGTATAGCCCGTGCTTAAGCATAGGCTGTGTTGAAGCATAGTCCTGTGTTGAAGCATAGGCTATATGTTTTGTGTTGCGATCTAGGGGATGACGTCACACTATAGTTAACCTCAACTATGGGGTATACTGGAGACTATTTTAAATTTGCGGATCAAGTCAACCAGGCATACTTTACACTACAGCAAGAGTACCTATTTAATGCAGGGGGATATACGAAAAATGGGGGAATCTATCAGAATTTTATTCTTTAGGGGATAACTATGAACACCGCTTACCATACTAAATCCGTACAATATTCTAACTCGGGTATCACCTGACCACTTTACACTTTACACTCGAGTAGTTTACACCAAATCATAAAACCGCTATAAATCATGAACCAATGGCCGGATTGAGCTGAAATGTTCAGAATGTAAACACTACATGTCAAAAATAATGTGTATGGAAAATCGTGTACCGGCTTACTGTAGCTATGTTATAACACGTATTTTTTGAACCAATGGCCGGATTGAGCTGAAATGTTCAGAATGTAAAGACTACATGCCAAAAATAATGTATATGGAAATTCGTGCACCGGCTTACTGTAGCTATGTTATAACACGTATTTTTTGAACCAATGGCCGGATTGAGCTTAAATTTGAGAAACAGCATATACGCGAGACACAAATTCTTTGTACATTGTCTTACTGTAGGTATACTGTAGCTTTCTGGATTTTCTATATCTCACAAACTAACAGTCAAATAAAGCTGAAATTCAATAAATTAGATGTATATGAGTCAAAAATAACGTACGCAAAATATAGTGCATGGGGTTACTGTAGGTATGCTACAACACGTATCTTTTAATTCGCCGAGCTGGAAATTTGAGAGATTTAACAAATACGATAGAACAGTGCACCAGAACTACTATAGGCAACATTTAGTAACCCATAGTGTGGAAAAGGTGGTTGTGAAAAAGGTTACAAAGGGTCCACAGTCTCGCACAGATCTCCCCCAACCTAAAGCTAGAGGATCACTCTGTAGACTGCAGATCTTTTGTATGAACACACTGAAAACGTGCATAATACTTAATAAGATTATGAGACAATAAAACATGAAGATACGGGTTTAACGAAAAAAATCAGATATATTTTGTAAGATTTGGAAATTATTTTGTAAAATTTGGAAACTTTTTTGTAAAATTTGGAAATTATTTTGTAGAATTTGGAAATTATTTTGTAAAATTTGGAAACTTTTTTGTAAAATTTGGAAACTTTTTTGTAAAATTTGGAAATTATTTTGTAAAATTTGGAAACTTTTTTATATGGTTAAGTATAGGTGTTTTGTAGAATTTGGAAACTTTTTTGTAAAATTTGGAAATTATTTTGTAGAATTTGGAAACTTTTTTGTAAAATTTGGAAATTTGTTTTGTAAAATTTGGAAACTTTTTTTGTAAAATTTGGAAATTATTTTGTAGAATTTGGAAACTTTTTTGTAAAATTTGGAAATTTTTTTGTAAAATTTGGAAACTTTTTTGTAAAATTTGGAAACTTTTTTGTAAAAAATGGAAATTATTTTGTAAAATTCGGAAATTTAAAAGAAACAAAAGTTTGACTACCGTGGAAACCCATGAGTCAAATTTTGATGGGTCCCCTCGCCAGTGGACCAGATATTCGGTCTTATTACGTCGTCTCCGCGTTTTTAGATTGCTGATTATCAATAGCCTGCTCAATATACGGACAAAGTTCGCTCGGTTCTACCGGAAATCATGAGAATGAAATTGGGGCTTTCTATATAGGAGGCATAAAATGCCTCTATAAATGATCAACGAAATTTCGAATAGTAATTATATAAGTTGGATATCGCATTGTCTTGATCTCTCCTGGCATACCCATTGTTAGCTGGAGGAAAAAAATTCATAGTTCGATATGTTTCTATGTATTCTGCAGGCACGTAGCTGACCCTTCTATTTTGGGGGACCAACACCAATTTTGGGGTTGGGGGTCTAAGCCAAAAAATAGCACAAAATAACGTGTAAAAAGTCCTATTTTTCCGTTTTTTCTGAATTTCGGGGGGTCCGGACCCCGCCAGTCCCCCAACAGCTACGTGCATGGTATTCTGTAGTGTATGCAAGAAAAAAGGACGAAAGGTCCACAGTCTTCCAACAGATCTCCCCAAACCCTAAGCCAGAGGATCACTCAGTAGACTGCAGAACTTTTGTATGAAAACTAAGAAAACGTGCATAATACTTAACAAGATTATGAGACAATAAAAAATGAAAATATGGGTTTAACCAAAAATGAATAAAACAGCCTATTGCATCGTTCGGCAACCAAAATGAATAAAACAGCCTATTGCATCGTTCGGCTAAGTACTAAACTGGACGCATAAGTGTCAGGAGGGGTCTAGACCCTCCCAGCTTAATTAGAACTCAAAATTTTACCCAAGATTTTGAAAATTTAAGAGAAAGTTTCAAAAGCTGATAAAAATTTTTGTTTTTCCCAAGGGTCCTCAAAGGGAAAAATGAAAAATTGGCGA
>JAVLUZ010000530.1:0-94782 GCA_036768485.1 Mermis nigrescens
AAGGAGGGTGAAGCCCCTACCACCAAGATCATGTATGGAGCGGAGTAAAAACTTTCCGAATTGCTTTCTTTCAGAGAGCTTTTTGAGCCAAAAAGCGTTAAAAAGTCCTGTATATGCTAAAATAGCACTAAAACTATGTTTATCCATAATTTCTGATCATTTTCAAGCATTTTTACGAAAATTCTTCATTATCCTAAATTTCTGGCCTTCGTTCTTTCTCATTCTGTTGAGAAAGTTTTTCATTTTTCCATTCTGGGTTGTTTATACTACAACCCCCTCCACATGTCCATCCATATCAGCCCTAATCAGGATTGCTGGGCCATCCAATGTTAAAATTCATACACACGACATACGAGCACAAATGAGCGTGGGGGACCTGGACCCCCAAAATCCGAAGGACCCCCAAAAATCGGTAGACCCCCAGAATTGAATTTTTGGCGCTATATTTAGCAATTTGGCCCCATCGGACCCCAGGAATATAGTTGCTGACCATGTAAGCGTACTAGTGAATCACCGAACTTCTTTACAACAAAATATTTGCTGTAAAGTATAGCAAAAAACGAATATAAAAGTCGATTGAAAGAAAAAAAACAAAATGAATAAAAAAGTCAGATATCGATTTTTTCATTACCTTACTGTAGTCAAGCCTTTTTCGGCGTCGGTCGACTCTTCCGGGTTATTTCTGTATCGCGAATCGTGCGTCAGGTAAATAACGGCGTCCAGTCTAAATCCGTCGACGCCCAAATTAAGCCAAAATTCAAAAATGTCCTTTATTTCCCGGTTAACTTTAGGGTTGCGATGATTCAAATTCGGTTGTTGGGGCAAAAAATTGTGCATGTAATATTGATTTCGTTGCGGATGCCAAGTCCAGGCGGGCCCGCCTTAAAAATTGCTTAAATAGTGCCGAAATATGGCGCGAAATATAAAAAAAATTTTACATTGTAAACAATATGGTCAAGAAAGGCGAAAAATTGATCGAAATTGTAAGAAAAATTGTAAAATTTAAAAAAAGTCGGTGTAAACAACATCAAATGCAAGTCAGTGCAAACTACATATTGACGATAAACCGAATAAAATCATCCAGACATACGACAATGTCAACCATTTCAAGTACACATAATTTTAAATTTTGTTTACTCTTTCAAGAAAACTAAACATAATCCAAATTCCTGAAATGGTCACTGGGAACAATTTTAAATCAGCGTAAACTATGTATTGTCAAGAAAGCCAGGTAAAATTAAGACTACAAAAACATGCTAGTGTAAACAACTTCAAACGTATATCAATGTAAACTACACCATGTACTGACGAGAAAACTATGTAAGTACAATCCGAATACCGAAAATACGACATTGCAAACAATTTCAAATACACGCCAAACACACACATTTATTGTCAAGACAGCCAGGAAAAATTCGAATTAAGAAAGCAAGTGTAATCGAATAACAGCGTAAAATAAAGAGAAAGTCGCGATACCAAAAGAAATACGTAAAAGCCAAAAAAATCCATGAAAACAAGCGTCAGTCTAAGGATTTGACCGACGCTTCGAAAAAAGTGCAACAGTAAAAACAATTAAGAACTAGCCAAATTATGAGTATAATGTGAGGTTACTTGGAAGTAATGGGTCTAACAAGAAAAATTGCTAAAAAAAGATGAAAAATCAGGTCTAAAAACTGCCAAAATTTCAGCTAATATTCAACAGTGCCAGAAAAAATCGCATTATCAGTAAACACATCCATATCAGGGGCGCCCGAAATCGGGCGCAAAATTAAGGATTTTTCAGCGATTTTTAGCGATTTTCGGGTTAAAACGGCCAATTTTTCCGCCCAAGTCAGGGGTCCGCCCCCCTTAGAGGTACCGCCCCCTCTTAGGAAAATCCTGGATCCGCCACTGTCCAGAGTAGATCAATGTTTTCATAAGGGTATATGTAATTCAAAAACGATACATACATGCTCATGGTCAAGAGTCCTGGGAGGATGTAAACCGAGATTCCTTAGGGGAGGGGTGAATGAGTAATTTTCACCGATGTATTTAATGTCAAATTTTTGTACTTCATTCGTCGTATTTTATTTTTCATGAATATTCATGATTAAATTTGAATGAAAGCAATGACAGAGGCAATGGAATGACCTTTAGCATCAGATATGTACAAAATAATGGAGGAAGAGAAAGT
This sequence comes from Mermis nigrescens, assembly GCA_036768485.1. Lineage (NCBI taxonomy): Eukaryota > Metazoa > Nematoda > Enoplea > Mermithida > Mermithidae > Mermis > Mermis nigrescens. The sequence continues at coordinate 2,174 of JAVLUZ010000530.1, forward strand.
CTGGATGAGCGAATTGAACAGTCTATTGCTCAAAAAAAGTATATGTACTTGCAATTACACTCTAAGCCGTCATTTTACGCTTTTTCATGGCTCAAACAACCAGTTTTGGTCCAAAATGGCCTGAGGGGGTATGTTTCTCAAAAGTTGTGGTAGGGGGATACCCCCATACCGTCCAGTGCGCGTGTGTGAAACGGGATATGGATAAGTTAAAAAATTAGTACCTAAGTATGTATATATGTACAAGGTGGATCAAAAAGGCTATACCTTGATCTTGCACGTTATCATACTTGATCTCGGGCGGGGGTTTCACCCCACGAAGAGAAATTTTCAACCCAGAGATATTTTTCAAAAACACTCAATATACAGCGCTATTTAAGAGTTTTTAGCAATCCGTTTGCCCCAAAGTGACAAAAATTCGAGGTTCCGCGCCATAGATTGATTTTTGGCAATATTTTGTTCAATTTACTCAAATTGTTTAAATATTATTTATGTTTTCCAGTTTTTAAAAAATAAGGCATCGTCGGAAACACCGAAATACGATACTTTTTATTCTTCCTCTCTATTCATGTCCATCATTGTAAGCCCAAAAAAGCACTTTGGAAAAATTTTTTGGCTTCATACCTCCCCAGAATTTCCGTGTTGTGCGTAACTGCATGCTACACGTCATAACCTCAGTCTGTGCGAAGAGAAAATTTTGTGACTTGTTGCATTAGGAAGATATAAGAATGCCATTGTTTACACAGTGCAAAGGATTTCGGCCAGCTGTCGGCGATTTTTTTACGCCCCATCATAATCTGGTTTCTATATGCTAAAGCAGGATTTGATAATAAGATATGCAGCGTGTAAACAAACCGCTGTAGCGCACAGGCCGCTGGCAGCTGGCCAAAGATTTGTGCGCGCTTGACATCTTTATCAAATTAATGCGATAAGCCTAAATAACTTTTGTACACATTAGCCGAGGTTATGAAAAGCAACATTGAGGCTTAGTTCTATTCGGGGCCACCGTGAGAAAAAAGCTTTGCGAAAGGTTACCCTTGAAATTAAGAATATCAGAACAAAAACTAGGCAATAAATAATATATAAATATGTTATAAATCTACGTACACAACGAATAAAGAAGAATTACCGTATCCAACAGGCGCGAGAATGCTATCATTATTCATTCATTTTGATATTTCGCTTAATTTTATTATTTTTAATTGATTTTTATTTTCTTACATATTCTACATGAAATTATTCGTTAAAATTAAACAAGAATATGTACTCATATCCTACGAAAAATTCATACAAACATGTATAGTTACCACACATGCACATAGGGGATGAGCGGAGTATTACCCCCCTGAGGGGTCAGCTAGACCGGTACTGTCCGGCCATTTTGAGCAAATAGGTCTTGTTCTGCATCATTTTTGACATCAAAATCAGTAAAAATGTCAAAATTTTTCCGGCGCTTCGCGCCAGATTAGTACTTTTAAGAACTTTTTACTCAAAAAGCGCCCAAAATTGATAATAGTGTTACAAGTGATATAATGCAGTCAAAATGGACTAAAAATGCTTTTAAAATGTGTTATTAAGACGAAAAAACGTTTTATAGGCTATTTTGACCATTTTGATCATTAAAACAGCAAAAAAATCGTGAACGTTAAATTTACTGTTTTAGATTTTTGGCATTTCACGTTCACCCCCCTGCCGACCCTGACCTTGTGCACCTATGATAGTTACTCAAAATTTCGGCAGCGGACAGCCAGTCATTTAGGAAGAATGCCCAAACTTTTAATCAAAAATGACAAAACAGCGACTAAAAATGACCTAAAAACGCAAATTTTTGATTAAAAATTGGGGTAAAAAAATCTCAGCCCCAAGTCGAATGCAGGGATGTTCAACTTTCGGTAGGGTTTCCCCATTTACACGGACAAATAAAATACAGAAATAGGATAATTTTTTGAATTTGGTTATTTTTATTTAATTTAGTAAAAAATAAAAAAATAAAGAAACAATTAAAAACTTAATCAAATTACCAAAAACGCTTTGCCAATTATTAGGGTACGTCCTCCGTTTAGTGCCAATATCGATTTTTCCATCGTGCCACACGTAATAGTCGGTGTATGGATGGATTTTCTTTACACTTTTCAAAACCACCGATGCTCGATCGACGTGTGATTCGGTATGAAATCCATTATGACCTTCATTCCTGCCATTCCAAATTATGACAAAAATAATCAAATAAGTGTAAAGTATAAAGAAGAGTACTGCAATATTGCCATTAAATTTGCAAAAAGAGGCACGCAAGCTTTAACCTGAGTTTAAAGTGCGACCCAAAGCTAAAAATAGCACGAGAACGTTTAAACGCGAGAAAATAACTTAAAGCCGTAGAGATCTCGCTGTTCATCTTTCATATATAAAAGGCGTTATACTTCCAACTAATTCATGATAAATATTTCCAATCAAACCTTTAAAGTTTGAATGAGTAAACATTATGTTCGTCACAGTAAATGAATATTGAATTAAAAGTTGATAAAAACATTAAAATTTAAACAAAAAAATATTTACGATTTTATAAAAAAGCGACGTTTATTGTGAAACCTTTCGAGTGCATTTTGGCTACCAGATTTTTAAAATCGTTCAAATTGCCAAAAATAGGATCAACGTCTCTGTAATTCGATACGTCGTAGCCAAAATCGGCCATGGGACTCTTGTAAATTGGGCTGAGCCATACGTTCTTTACGCCCAACCATTCGAGATAATCCAGTTTCTGGGCGATGCCTTAACAAAGCTTTTTTGGCCTAAATAATGCAAGAGGGTCGTATTTATAGAAGAACAGCTGGATGAGGCCCAAAAAAGTTCAAAAGTATGAAAAACGCAAAAAAATTTATTTTAGGGGCGAAAAACTCTATTTGCAAATTTTTTCCGTCGAAATGTATCCCTTAGCATAAAAAACGCGAAAAAACAAAAACACTTTTTAACATAATTTTTATGGGCATTATAGATTTTAGGAAGGTCATTCATAGACAGAGCAAAGTTTTTGAAATTTTTGAAAAATCAAGAATTCTGAGAGGGGTATGTCTAGGGGCGGGGTTTTAAGTTTTACGGGGGTTAAAACCCCCAAGATCATGCATGGCCCTGAGCCTCGTTCCCATATGTTCGTCTTATATGCAAGTTTTGTTTTTTACGTTTAATCTCTCTTACGTTTTTTATGTTTTTCTGCTTATTTTATATTTTATATGTTATTTTATGTATTATATATGTATATTTAAATTCATATATGTAACGGCTCGGAATGTTGAGTGGGAGGTCCCCAACCGTTTTTATGAGGGAGTGGGTTAATGATCTCAAATTTTTAGTCAAACATAACAAAAAAGCACCTAATAATGGCCAAAAACGCTAGTTTTCCTTCGAAAATCCCAAAAATCAGGGAGGAGGGGGGTTTAAAAAAACTTTCCTGACTTAGGGTTTGAAGGGCGACCAACTCCGGGTAGGGGATGCCCCATTCCCTTTTACAAGTCCTTTTTGGCGCACCGCACCATTAGCTCGGTGTTCGGACCACAAATTCCATTTTTTTGTTGAAAATTTCTACTTAAACATTTCAGCATTAACGAGCATCGCCAGAAAACTAGAAAATGCTACATCTTGGCGTGCCTTTCATGTTTTTGATCACAAAAAGCAACTTTAAAAGATTTTTGTGGCTAGCGCTCGAGAACTATCCCGGTTTTTGATCATATCCGCTAACGCTTATCAAGCTATTCTTTGTTTCTCATATATTTACGTTACAATTACGTCATCGGGAATGTGTTTAAAGGCTTAAAATTTCGGGAATGTAGTCAGACACTTTCACAGAATGCTAAATAAACGGCCCTCTACTTTTGGACAAAAGTAATGTAAAAACACTCAAAAATACTAGCCAAAAAACACAACTTTTTACCGAAAATCGGGGAGCGGGGGTAGAAAATTTCGGCCATTGGAGAAAAATGGGGACGACTCACATTGAGTGGGTGATTCCCATCCGCCTGCTTTATGTAATTATGTCATTGGAAAAGTAACAAATGGTCGAAACGAACAGAGGAGACCGGTTCCTCAATTGATCTGAACAATGTGAAATTTCAGAAAGAAACTGAAAATCGTATTGCTCGTGCTACGCATCATGCTGAAATGTTTTGACAAGTATATACTCTTTAATATCATGTCAATTTAATTTTAATTTATCTCAAACAACAAACGGCTAGAACTGTATAATTCGTTCCGATCAATTAACAAAGCTTAGTTCATTTATCAAACTAAGAATAAACTAAAATTTTCAAACGCAACTGATTTCTCTATCGTATAAGTTGTTGCTTTTATTCAATTTTTTCGTGTGAAATCGGGTAATTTTATTCGTTTGTTGTAATCAAAAATTTTACAGCTGCTTGTTAATTAATGCGTTCTGAAGACGCTGTTTTATCAGATATGCGAAGTTAATAACCTTCTCACCTGCTTACAGAAATTTTTGTCAGCTCATTGGATAATTAAGGCGATAGTTAATAATAAGGTTAATAAAGTCTATAATAAAGTAAATAATAAAGCAATAATAATACAAAAATATAAAGTCAAACAAGTGATAATTCCTAAACTTAGGCATAAACTTTTGAACACGTTATTTTCATGGCTGGAAATCAGAAAATTTGACCGTTCTTTGGAAGAAAAAACAATTCGATAGAAAAATCCAAATATGGAAAAAGCTAAGCAGATTCACGTTAAACTTCTAAACGAGCAATTCGAAGTGGGAAAATCTAACTGTGTATGCATCAGGGTGACATATTTATTAGCGGGCTTGAAATGGCATAAGAAATACGTATTTAAATTTGAGAGTGGGCATTTCCATCGCCGAGGGTCAGACAAATAAGCTGTATAATAAGGCGATTTCGAACCTAAGGGACACTTAAAGTATCATTCTTTGCGAAAACTAGCAGTCCCATGAACCATTCCTACTCTAACAAAATTATCTTAAAATATTCAATTATTTATTACCTAATAAGATCTAATGATAAACGCACCTGGGCAATAGCCCATCCCAACCCGTCCATGAAACGGGCTGACACAAAACCTGTACGGACTGAAGGGTCCATTTGGATGGCTGATTTTGAAAAAATGTGAGAAAACAGTGGGAAATCAAAGAAAAATGTCTTTTTCAACCAATTTTAAGCCCAACTTTGGACCAATCAATCCTTGAGAGACCATAGTTTGATAGGCTGAAACTTTTGCTACTGCCCAGATATGATGATAAATAATAAATTAATAATTTGAATAATAAGCAATAATAGTGTTTGCTCAAACCATAACGTGCTCAAAATGTATTCCTAAAAATCTAAAACTAAAAATTTTTCTCGTGTGTGATACTGATTAATCAATTAGCATAGAAGCATTTTGATGGTAAAGGCGGAATAGTGGCTAAACGGAGCTAAGCATCCATCCCTATCCTTCCGGAGCATGTTACATTGATAATTTTTTACATTTATTAATACCTATCATAAATATTCTAATAGTTTTTAATATAATCAACTTCATACACGCAAGAAAAACCAGGACTCTATGTACGTGTATTTAATTATTGCGAAATAATGGATTTCAGCCTCATTGAGGACCTTGACCATGAAGAAAGTTATTTCTTTAAAGGATAGACGCAATTCCGAAAGGATAGTATAAAAAGTGAACAGCACACACAAAATTTATGACAAAAACGAAATGATACTGATAAAAATTATGTAGGTAACATACAAGAGAATGATGGGTAAGGGGGTATTATATACTCCCTCCAAAGCTTTGAAAAGCTGATTGCTATACAGCCATTTTCGCCGAGTAAACATTGCTATATAGCCTTTCTTGGGCTCAGAAAATTCGCTATATTTATGTAGAATTTTTGGTTGGGCTCAGAAAAGTAGCTATATAGCCATTTTTGGACCCAGAAGCATACCCGCGTGTGCTCAAGAATGCTAAATAGTTGTCTTTTCTGAGTTTCAAAACGATATATAGCTATTTTCTCGACTTATAAAAAGGCTAAATAGCTATTTTTAGCCCAAAAAGGCTATAGCTATGTTTGTTAGCCCAAAAGGGTTATATAGCTAGTCTTATGAGCCCAACAAGGCTAAATGGCTAATTTCTGAGCCCAAAAAGACAATAGAACCGTTGTTACGAGGCACTTAGCTAGCTATCAACCAATTTTTGGTTTCCACTCCCCTGAAACTTTGACCTTGCGCTATGCAATTGAAATTAAAAATTAAAGAATGCGGATCAGCTTACCTACAATGTCGCCAACGCCATCTCCGTTCGAATCATAGAACGATCGCGGATAAATCTGATATAACGGTCCGGTTTTCCACCAATCGAATCTATTCAATCTTTCGCTAAACGAATGTGCCGACATGCCAAACCTAGATCTCTTTGCCTTGTATTAGAGATTAAACCCTCGAACCTCGAAAAGAAAGAACACGATTAGGGGAACTTTATTAATGTATTACAAATTCTGGTTCAAAATATGGCGGAGTGCAGACATGCTCAGCATGGAAAGGCGAAAGACGATTTGGGGGGGGGGGCAAGCAAAAGAATATTCCACGTTAAAATAGAGGTTGTCCTACCTAACCCTACTGTTTTTCCATAATAACTCCGCTAATTCTTAATATTTTTTGATGATTTTTCGGACGTAGATGTAAGGTCCAATAGGATACTGGATGACATGATTCGGTTGCGTGTGCTTGTTCATGGTATAAGCTACAGGAGTTTGTGTGAACCTTGGTTTTTACAGGCGGTCCCACCTGAGTATCCGAACTATAATCTCGCGTTAACTCATTAAATTCTTAATATTTTTGAAACTTCTCTCGAGCGATTATAGAATGTCTAATAGGTCATCGACTGTCACAGATGGGCATGAATTGGTAATATATATATATTTACTGTTTAAAATGTAACATTTTTACAGAAGGAACTAACTTTTCTTCGCTATGCAAAAATTGTCGTAATGACTTTTGACAGTAATTTCTCATGAACTTGTGTAAACCCGTTAAACAATTTTTGATTCGCAAGCAGTCGGATACTCCAAATGCGTTACCTTTATTGCTTGAGTGCCTTTAATCGCGGGCTATCTATGCATTGATCGCAAAATACATTAATTTTAAATGGAAAGACTATCAAAAATCTAAGGTTTACACTAAGTTCTGCAGTTTACACTATGACCGATCAAACCTTGTAAGTTAGTTTCCTATTAGAGCTCCCAACTATATCCAAAAAATCAATTAAAAATAATAAGAATTGACGGTCATTAAAAAACGTATAGGATAGTTAGATGGGACACCCTGCATATATCATTGTTTGGGAACGTTCAGTGAGAACAATAGCGAGGTCGAAGCATATCATAAAAGAGGACAAAAGGAAACTGCGTCGCACCTCAGAGATTCGGACGCATTTAACATTAAAATAAAAGAATGAATTCTCAAAATCATCAAATTTGAACGTTTCCTTCAAATTGAGCAAAATTTTTACAGCAAGATGATACAAAATTTGGTCAAAAAATTTGAAGTTTACTGAAAATCACTTTTTATTCACGTAAGTATAATGTGCATATTTTATAGATTTTGGAGTATAATTAATCGAAATTTTGCAACACCTACCTAGATTAAGAATCGCTATCATGAATTTCTGACAGATTTTTTCGCCAGAATATGACGAAGAGTATACATAGGTCGCACGAACACTGCTAAATAAGAAAGCTATTTAGTCGAATGGATTTGACGTAGCAGATTTCAGGGCATTGACGAGCTATTCAAGGACTTTTATGAAGCTGCTTCCGATTTGTACAATACTCGCATTCAGTGATAAATAATCCATTAGTTTTTTGCGTTTTGATACCAATGGATAGTGCTAGATAAGAAACGTTGGAAAATGGCGTTTTCTCGCCAAATTTTCTCTTATAAAATCTTGCACCCTCCAGAAATTTGCTGCTGCCAACCTATGGTGTGAAATTGAGCATTGGTCAAGAATGTGAATAAAAATGAGTACGCAAGCTTTTATTCAATTACAATTAGAAGTGGTGTAAGACAAATTCTCATAGATGAAGAACGGCCACCCACTACTAGAACGGAGATATTCTGAACATACTAGTTGAACGGCCAAAAACATGAACAAAGCCAGATCGATGCTACTATCTAATGAAAATTCTTCACACGTCAAAAAAGCTGGGAAAACACATTGTTGGGTTCCTAGCCGAGTTAAATATATCCGTAGTACTTACCTATAAACCAAAAATTTCCACAAATTCGCCTCCGTGAGAGGCCGCAGCCTGCTTTTTAAGCGCAATTTTTTAATCAATGAACTCTAACAATCAACTTTTTAACTTTTTAACCTTTTTAACCGCAACCTAACCCTCCTTCGTTTACCGTGTCCTATGCAGGAGGCATAATGAATCACTTTCGTGGCATTTTTTTCCGTTCTACCTTATCCATGCTTCCAAAACTTTGTCTAGCCTCGTTTTGGCTTCATTTACACCGTTTTTAATGGTTTAGCTCGAAGAGGAGTTATAGAGTAGTGAGAAATACGCATTTCTTGGCCTATTCACCATGATATTACAAAAACTCAAGAAGGGAAAATAAGGTTATAATATGAAAATTTAGCGGTTTACTTCTTTCCAGCTCTTTAAATGCATCCCCTGGATGTGTTTAACACAACAGAAATCTACTTTTTCTTGTTTTTGCATCTCCAACAGGTGCCTATTCTTATGCATTAGGATAGTTTCTTAATTATACCTCTTTTAAAAATAATTTTCACAAAAAATAACATACATATTCAGAAAGAGCATAAAAAATTGCACTAAATGAAAGTAATAGGTGTCAGAGAATGTTAAGAAGGCATAGCTTAATATGCACTAGGAGTTCATGTCATGATGGTGCACTTCGACTGCAAAACATGATGGTAAACGGAGGGTTAATTCTGGTTTTGAAGCTTTTCGCGTACGTGCAATTTTCTGATACCTCTCGTATGCAGTCGTTTACACGGAAAAATCGGATAAAGGAATTTTTCAGTATTTCAGTTGAATAACATATGGAGTTGCGCGATAGGAATTAATATTCAATCGCCCTACGTCATGTTGCCCTCTGGCCAAACGCAACGAGTTCAATGGTGTAAAGTGAGCGGCCAAAGCCAAGACTGTTGATGCGAATTCACATTACAAAACCGAGTTGAAACTAGTTTACTCCAATATCCGTTCAATCATACGCAACAAAAAAGTTTACGCGACTCATACTCAAAAATACGTACGAAAAAAACCAATATTGAATGTAAAAAACGAACAAAAAAATTCATCGGTTGTGCAAAACGCGATAATCGTTCAAATTCGTACATACGAAGGTAACGACTCAACTGCACATACAATACGAAAACTAAAGTTTATAGCAAGGTACTGTAAATTTGTAAGCAAACGAACCCGATGGCGAGAAATTAGCTAAGTCATAAGCTAAAGAAAAGTAAATGAGGAAACGAAAAAACACCAGGCAGGCTTCGAGGCCAGTGTAAAGTTTACAATGAGCCGATTCCAACTTTACAATACAAATTCAGAAGGGACGTAAGTTTGAGTAGAAATCTAAGCACGCTGAATTCCGGAAAACTAAGGTATCAAGATTCATACGATGGTGTAAAGTTTACACCGAGCCTATTCTAACTATACGAGCTTTAAAAGGACCTGATTTCAATACGAAATGAAGTAAAGTAAATTAGGGGAACTATGAGGACCTACCAAGTAGGTTTTGACTAGGTCGGTTCTAGCTTTACACTACGAGTGAAGAAAGGGCCAAATTTAAGCAGGCGAGAGTGTAAACTAATTTGACCGTTGTAAATAAGAAGGTATCGCTTAGTTCACAATCTACACTTATCACTGAAATATGATGTCAACTCGTTAGTTTACAGACTGCCATCGCGTTACAATGCACACAATTGATTAAACGAAAATAACGTCCGACCCCGTCGTCAGCTGTTGCTGTGTGAGCATCTATCCTTGGCTATATCCTTAGAGCACCTCCTACAGTCGCCCTTGTGTCGTTTCGAATTTTTTGAGCTACAACTGGAATCATGAAGCCTGAAAAAATTAAAACAAACTAACAATATTTAGATAAAGTGTAAAACATAGGGAAGTGTAAAGCGCAGGTTTGGAAATTTAAAAAAAAACAATAACGACAATGAATATCATTTCAAACCCTAAAATCAGTCTCCGAGCGACAAGAGTCGAAATGTGAAGAAACTGACCAGCTATTTGAGTTTTACCCAAATATGTAATGCTCGAAATTTTAAGAGGAGGTCCCCGGCACACCTGGGCGTGGGGAGGGGTTTGGGGGTATGCACCCCCAGAAACCAAAATAGCCCCGCCCCAGAAATCAAAATACCCCCAAGAATTCAATTTTTAAATTTTTTTTGTTTTCTTAGCAATTTTTTGATGCCAATGGATAGTGCTTGATGAGAAACGTCGAAAAATGGTGTTTTTATCGCCATATCACCATTTTTAAGGCCACTTTTTGACCTTCAAAAACTCTTGAACCCCCCCCCAGAATTTTCTTGCTGCCCACGTATGCCCCGGTCATTTTTAGGGGGGGGAGGCAAATCTCCAATTTTTGACCAAAAACGGCCAAAATTGCAAGTTTTTTTCAAAAATCTGGAAGGGTAAAAAATTTGCTGATTTTTTTGGGTAGGGGGTTGGAGATGACGTCCGACCTTGGGTGGGGAATCCCCTAAACCTTACTGTTACGAGTCTGGTTTTACCTGTTGATTCAGAATTGAAAGGTTTAAAAAAAACAAAAAATTCAAGAGAATTAAGAAATTAATTTTAAGAAGAAATCCCGAGTCTCAGATTTAAAATTAAATCTATTAAAATATACGTCAAGTTAAATGCTGTGATGTAGAGTGTGAAGAATGAGTTGAAAAGATAAGAAAATTTCTAAATAATGTTCGGCAAATTTTTGAATGTACTGGTGATAATCTCCCATATTCATCCGCAATCCTTCATTTCAAAAAACTAATTTTAACAAGGCGGTTACGACACGGTTTTATCTGATCAATTTTTAAATTATTAACTAATTTATTTAAATGTAATCAATCGCGTTTTCTACGGGTCGACATTTTACTCTGATTTTTCAATACTACACGAGCATCGCATACGTGATCTCGTGGCTGTGGGCACCAGGAATTTTTTCAACCCTATCGAAAATCGCGATCTTCCGAAAATTCGTATTAAACGTTCTGTTTTGGGCGTTTTAGCGATCTTTTGACTCAAAAGCTTTAAATTTTAGGATATTCGTATTTTTAACTAAATTTCGTCCAATTTACTCGATGTTTTTACTTTTTTCGAAATTTTTTAAATATTTTTTGTCAGAAATGACAAAAATAGCGTTTTTGACGCGTACCCATCGTTTTTAAGCTGAAAAAAGCACTTTTAAAAATGATTCTGAATGTGCTTCCTTAAGTACACGCGTAAAAAAGACAAGAGACAAGAGAAACGGCAGTAAAACTAAATTTTTGCGGCCATATGTGCAGATGACCGGTATGAGGGGTCAGTCAGGTGAAAAAACGTTACAAATACTAAAATGACTTCATAAATACATTAATACACAGTTTTTAGCCAATAATGAGCATTTACAGAACAAACTTTTTGATCTTTAATTCATTCTTTTTATTCATTCTGCCTTGTTTCCACCATAAAATTTTCCAGTTTTTTCTTCAGGATGGAGATTTACAAACTAAACATTCATTCCTATGTGCATATCTGCTTACGACCACATCTGGGCGTGGGGGTTCGGGGCTATGCACCCCCCAGAAACCAAAATACCCCTTCCCGGAATTCAATTTTTGGAAATTTTTTTTCGTTTTTTTCGTAATTTTTTTGATGCCAATGGTTAGTGCTTGATGAGAAACGTCGAAAAATGGTGTTTTTATCGCCATACCACCATTTCTCAAGACCATTTCTTGACCTTCAAAAAATCTTGCACCCCCAGAATTTTCTTGCTGCCCACGTATGCATACGACTACGATTCTTCTGTTTACGCAAGTAATCTCAAATTGTAATTAGGATGAAAGTTAAGTGTTAAGAAACTTTACACTCCGAAACACATTTTAATTGTTGTATTTTTTCTTCGATGTACACCATTGCTGACCATCAGGCTAAACATATTAATCAGATTTATTTGCGAGTGTATGGAACGTATCAATTTAAATAAAAGAGGAAAATTCCCAATCAATTTGCACCCTTTTTTACATTTATTTAGCTTCATACTCGTACGTCGCTTTACACCGTGATCCCTATCATCCAATTTACAACAGATAAGGTCAAATGTAGGATCACATTTTTAGCAATGCTTTATTGCTGGTCAGAAATCATGACTTAATTAAGCAAAAATCAGATTTGTTGAGTAATTTGCCAAAAAATAAGAATATGCAGACCAATTTAGGGAAACAACTAAGTCGCTAATACGCTTAATCAAATAAAGAAAGGTTTCAATCCGTACTTTATTTGTTCGTTCGTTATTTAAAGAATGAGCTTCTTATTTTTATGATTCAAATCGTTGTTAGGATTTTTCAAAATTGAAACATTCTATTTGATATTTAGTCATTCAATTGTCTCACACTTCCGTTCGTTTTTCATTTTTATTTTCTACGTCATCGTAAAATCTATATCTAATTTTATAAACTCCAAATATTTCAGCTTATCTAATTATTTTTCATTATTTATGCTGTTTTTATATTTAGGACCGGACAGTAATAACTATTGTACCGTAAACGTAGGTCGAAACTCGTCAATCACATTGACAAATTACGTGCAATTTTAAAAAAAATGTTGAGTAAATCAATATTTCTGACGAATTATGTATATACCTATCAGGGGCGTCGGCAGGATTTCGTTAAGGAGGGCGGTCCGAAACTGGTGACCCTATATTAAGGGATATATTCGCCGGGGCGCCAAATAAAGTGCATTTTCTGACGTTTGCGAACATGCTCTATCCGTTAAGCTCATAAAATTCAATTTTTTCGAAAAAATTTTATTTTCTCCTAATAAGCTATAGGAAATGACGTTTTTTTTGGCCGCGCTTGGGCCAAATTAACGAAAATTATGATTCTACGGCGCGAAGCGCCGAAAATCTTGAGAATTTTCGATAAAATGATGCCAATTTTCATACAGTTCCTTACCTTTCCAAAATAATTTTTGGGCTAAGGAGGGGGCGGCCGCCCCCTGCCTACGCCCATGATACCTATATTTATATTTTTTTCGCTTTTTGAACATTCCTAGTTTTGGTCAATGTCACTGTACTCAAATTCTTCGAGCGAAAATTCCTTTTCTCTAAATTTCTTTTTAATTAACAAATACTCAGTGAGTCTTGTAAAGAAACGTCGGAATGTAAAGTAAGAAGACGGATAGAATCTGTACACGAATCGCACACAGACTCACTTAAACTCGAATACAGTACGTCCCTTCAGCAGCAAGCAACAATAAAAATCATACGAATAAGGTTGTTTGCCTTAAGTGGCTGGGAAGACGATCGAAAAACGGGTGATTAAGAGCCTCGGACATAGACATGCGTTGCGAAGGCTCGTATTCGAGCATTCGACTGATGATATCGAATAATTCCTCCGTTTCCGGATCCGTCGACGTCATGTAACGCTGCGAGTGTAGACAGAATTTAGTGTAAAGAAATAAAATTAAAATCAGTGTAACAAAGTCCGACAAAGTGTAGTAAGCCAATTAATATCACTATCAGTGTAAAGAGCGGTGTAAAGCGATAAAGAAAACGCGATGAAACGCGAAGCGAGTGTACAGAAAACATTGAATACGTAAACGAATAAGTAAGACTCAAAAAATTAAGAAGTAAAATTAGAACCAGTGTAATAAAGTCCGACGAAATGTAAGCCGATAAATGTCAGTTTAAAGCGATAGTCGGAAGCAGAGCACGAGAAGAAACTATGTAAAGCAAAGATCAAGAGCACTTTATAGCGATAAAGCAAACACAGTGTAAAGCGAAGCAATAAAGCAAAGTCAGCGTACTGCAAAAAAACGGGTGTAAAGCAGAGAAATCACAGCGTGTAAAGGAAAATTGAATAAGCTAATTACTAAACATTAAGAAGTGAAATGAAAATCAGTGCAACAAAGTCCGACATAGTACAAGCCAATCAATATTAGTGTAAACCAATAGTCGGAGGCAGAGCATAAGAGAAAAGGGCAGTGCAAAGCACAGTACAACAGCAGTGTTAAGCGATAAAGCAGACGCAGTGTAAAGCGAAGCAATAAAGCAAAGCCAGCGTGCTGTAGAAATACGGTGCAAGGCAGGTTAGATCAAAAAGCGAAAAGAAGAATTGGATAAACATACCACATCAACTATAAAAAGTAAGAAATAAAACTAAAATCAGCGTAATGAAGTCGTATAAAGTGTCAGCCAATCAATATCAATGTAAAGCAATAGTCGGAGGCAGAGCATGGGCAAAGCCGTACGCTCAGACGCAGTGTAAAGCGTAAACAAAATGTAAAGTAGAAAAATCAAAGAGTGTACAAAGAGTGTAAAGAAAAATTGGATAAACAAATCATTCAAATCGAAAAAATAAGAAAATCACTTAAAGCGGAAGAAGTACGACTGTAAGATTGAAATTTTATTTTGTTTACCCCATTGTATTCGCTGACATAATCAAAGCACAATGGACTTGGACTGTAGACGAAAAAATGCCTCACGAAAAACATCGCAAAAATTTTCAACACTCCACCCCTCCTGAGCTTTGAAAAACTGATAGCTATGTATATAGCGATTTACAGCAAAAAAATTAAAATCCTCCAGTAAAACTAATCTTACATAATCAAGTAGAATATAAACCAAGATTGCAGTTTCATCGACTTTAATTTAATTTAATTTGATTAATTTACTAAGATTCATTTATTTTACCAAAATCATTGCTTAACTTCCATTCAATCAATTTAATTGATTTTATTTCATTTAAAAGAAAATTAAACGATTAAAAAAGTTGTACAGAACATGAATAAAAATGAAAGGCACAGAAATGTAAATCAATATCGCATTCTCGTAAGAAATGGTCATCAATTTTCATTCAAAATTATTTGAAGCATCGGCTCACCCTCAGTGGTTTACAATTCTCCCTAACGTAGCGACCGGCGCTCGATTTTTCGTCCCAATCCAGACGGCCATGGTGAAAGTATTTTGTTCTAAAATAAATTAGATAATTAAATCATGGCTGTACCAAACGATTGACGTAAAGTGAAAAAATTTGTGTAAACGAAAAAATAAAAAAGAACATTGCATAATGATAAGCAGATAACGGCCAACAGCTGACAAACAGAAAATTATTCATGCAAAGTAGCATAGTGCGGTGTAAATTACCCCGCTAGATTTGAATCTAATCCCCTTCTACAAAACATCAACTCCACGGTTTGAAAATCATAATTTGGTTTTTAAATTATTTTAATTCAATCAGCTATTGGCTTTACTTCGTCTTGCGGCCCATTCTATAAGGCAACGGTCCCAGAATGCGTTCCATCATAGCCAAATGTTCGCGATTATCGTGCGTCTAAGAAAATGTAAACCGGAATATATGTAAAATATTGCGTTCAAACTATCAAAAATACATGAATTGCGTGAAAAAGAAAGATGCAAAATTTCGAAGAAAAATACAAAAAATTAATAGAAAAGTACAGTGCTCGCCATGAAACATGACGCACCATAATCGTCAGATTTAGATTAGATGGTGCGTCGCGAGCGCCGCATTTCGTCTACAATGTGCTATCATCTCTTTTTTATTATTATAGGATATTTATCTATATCATGCCGTTGATCTGGCGATGCGGACGGTGCAATTCAGCTATTAATAGCGCCAAGAAGAAGGAAGCGCGCATGTGAATGCCGGAAGCGCGCACGTGCCTGAATATAGAACGGCATTCACGTGCGCGCACTCGCCTGAGTACAGAACGGCATTCACGTGCGCGCTTCTAGTATTCACGTGCGTGCTTTTGGTATTCACGTGCACGCTTCTGGTATTCACGTGCGCGCTTCTCTCTCGTTTGCGCAATTCATAGCTAAATTGCGCCGTCCGCATCGCCAGATTAACGGCATGATACAGATAAATATCCTATAATAAATAAAAAGAGATGACAGCGCATTATAGACGAAACGCGGCGCTCGCGACGCATCATCTAATATAAACCTGACGATTATGATGCGTCATGTTTCATGGCGAGCACTGTAACAAGGAAAGGTTACATCGATTAAATAAAAGGATAACATACAGAAGGAATTTCGAATTTATAAGAATAACTAAATAAAAATATAAAATAAACAAAAAATAAATAGGAATTTAGAAATATTAACTGTAAATGTAGTATAAATTTAATTTAAATATAAATAAAATAAAAACATAAATATAATATCAATAAATCAGTCAATGTAGCACTTGAAAGAGCGTTATCCCAAGATACAATTCGAATATAATACAACCAATGCTCCAAACGTCGCACGGCTGCGCCCAGCCAAGCTCTGAGAACGTAAGTGCAAAGTGTAAAGTAAGCAGAGCGATCTGCATTTAATAGTGCATACACAAACTAAACTGTTGTAATTTTAATTACGTGTAAACTACATAATATTAGTATAACTCAACTATTATTTATTAATATAAAAAATTTAAAAATTTAAATTATTGTATAGGTATTCGAACTATTATTTAAACTATAGTAAACAGCTGTCGATCAGAACACTAATAAAATTCGATGTGCCAAGCATACTGTATATATAGACGCGCAATAGTGACCAACACACAAATAAGCAACCACCTGGCCAGCTGACTGCATGCTGTAATACCTGCATGTACCTACTAATAGTGTAAAGTGTAAAATGATAATGAAAATATTAGTAATATTAATATTAATGTTAGTCGAATTTCGAAGGAGATATTAATAAAATTTTTCAATAAAAAGACAAGTTGGCCACAGTTTTGATAAAAATCGAAGAATCGAAAACATTATACAAATTTGCAAATAAGATTAAAATAACTTTTCAGCTATTAGACGAAGCACCGAAAAAACTACGAATAATACGTAAATTTACCAACCATAAACTGATGCGTTTAGAATGCTAAGCGGGTGTCACATAGCTATATATTATAATGTATATGCTGTCAGGATTCTGACTGAGAGGTAAAAAAGAACAACAAAAAGACAGAGGTCAAAGGTCAAGCGATCCGGCCAAGTAACAACTAGCCGCAAGGCGCTGTATTTTGTTTTGTAATTTATTAATGATCACTACAACACCATCGGATACAGACGCGGTTTTTAGCTTATAATTTATTTCGACTCTAAATTCAACCAAATTTCAATCGATAAAAGTGTGTAGTATAACAATTGGCCAATAAAGCCAGGTTGTGATGACCCTTACGTTAAGCTTCTTTATCACAGTATGACGTATACATAAATCGTGAATGACAAACAGCCAATATTAACACAAAATCAATAAATCATTAAAAAATAATTATTATATGTAAGTAATTATGAACTTTGCAATAGAAAAAATTTTAAAACGGAAATAAACCCAAAGCCCGATGAATATAATTCATGTATGATACTGTTATTAAGTAATCACCAAAGAACCAAAGCATTGGAATTTATACAATTAAACAAGCATCGATACGAAAGGCTCATTAATCATTGAACACAGAACATAGATTAAGCGAGTGAGGAGCAGAAATTTAGAACAAACTTATAAAATAAACCGAAAAAAATCCAGAAATAACTTAATTTTTTTTGTGAAATTTAGCTATTTTGCTCATTTTCGTCCCTAAACTGGTCGAGTAGAGAATTTTTGAAACTTTCGCATACATAGGTACATATTCAATTCAAAATGGTATCCAAACCATCAAACTACATATGAGAGACGAATTGATTTAATAATTAATAATTTTATAATTGAAGCTGAATTAATTTAATAAATAAATAATTAATTAATTAATTAATGATAAATTAAATATAACACAAGCTAACGGTAATTACATACACTTATGTAAAATTTAAATATGTAAAATCCATACATATGTACATATATGAAAAACATACCTAATATGACCTCGGGTGACCTGTAATGCCTGGTCGACACTATTGTGCTATGATGCTCGTGGTCGAAAGTAGCCGAACCGAAATCGATCAGCTTTACATCCGTATTCTTGATCACTTTATATTCTTTTTTCTAAACCCGTAAAATTTGTGCAGCAATAATTCTATATGTTTCAATTTTACATTTGTCTTATTAATACGCAAAGCGATGGCTAAAATGTTGGGCCAAGAGAAGGGCATAAGTTTCGAGGTTAGATATATGCATTGTAAACTGCTCGTCGATAACTCAAGAAATACTGTTATTTTTGCGAATTACCCAAGAAGCTCTGTACAATGAAGTGTAAGAAAATTTGAAAATTTGAAAGAATAAAAAAGTTCACTCATTTCAGAAAATAAATTTTAAGTCTAGAAGTTTATATTGGGACCTGCTTCTCGATACGCAAAATAAAGCAATTTTTTAACTAATACTTTAGGAGCTATGTAGAAATGCAATGGAGAAAATTTTTAAAAATAAAAATTTCGCTTATTTTATAACAAACAGCATCAATTAACTTCAATAGAATATACACATTATCTGGGTATTACTTAAAATAACTGATTTGTTAATACCTGACCCAAACCAAAAAACGTTTAAAGGCAGTGTTTTTTTGTACAAGGTCCCTTTGTACATGTACAAAGATGGTCCCCAAAAGTCTTTGTACATTTTGTACACGCAAATTTTTGTGTACTATTATATAGTACAGTAGCGATTTTAGTGTGGTAAGACAGGGTTTTCGATCTTTGGTAGTGTATTTTAGCTAATTTCTGGGTTTCTGACGCCAAAAATTACTAAAAATTATCTAAAAACGGCGCGAAGCGCCGAAAAATGTTGACATTTTTCATTATAAATGCAAATTCTGCCATTTTAAAGATATATAGGACAAATAATTTATCAGTTCGGCGCGAAGCGCCGGAAATTTTGGGCATTTAACACCTTTTTTACAGTTTTTGTCTTCCTAAAAATCTTTGTGCATTTTGTACACACAAAATTTTTGGGTACTATAATATGGTACAGCAGCGATTTTAGTGTGGTAAAAACAGAGTTCTTCGACTTTTCGTAGTGTGTTTTAGCTAATTTCTGGGTCTCTAAGGGCAAAAATCACTAAGAATCGTATTAAAACGGCGCGAAGCGCCGAAAAATTTGACATTTTTACTTTTGAAATGCAATTTCTGCCATTATAAAGATATATAGAACACACAATTACTCATTTCGGCGCGAAGCGCCGAAATTTTTCGAATTTTACACCTTTTTTGCAATTTTTGTCTTCCCAAAAATCTTTGTACATACATGTACAAAGACGGTCCCGAAAAGTCTTTGTACATCGGAAAAAATCTTCGCCGAGTACAAAAAAACTGTTTAAAGGGATTTAAATTTTAAAAATTAAACAAAATAAATAAAGAAATAAACAAAAAGAGAGTAAATAAATAATAATAAAATTAACACGAAACAAAGACACACATATACGACAGATGTTGCATGTTTGTAAATTAAAAATTTATAGATTCATTATTTGATTATCAACATTAAGAAAGTGCGTAGATTCAAAGTTTTAATTAAAAATTAAAAAAATAATGATTTAAAAACTCTTTTGTAATTTTACCAATTATGTACATTCTCATTCTTCGGAGAAAAAATAAAAATTTAACTAATGGGTTCGTTCTTTAACGCATTAAATTGTATAATTCAAAATCGCAGTTAATTTTGTCAAATTTCAATAAAACCTATGTAATATTTCCAATTGTCAATTCAATGTTCCAAGCACTGAAGCGACGCGAAAATTGGGTACTTCACTTTAAAAAAATTACTGTTATCGTTTTAAATATTTTTTAGTTTAAGGAAATGATGACTGTTTTAAATTTTTTATTAAACACCTAACACGTTACGTTCTATTCACTTTTATCAAACGTTCATTTTCACCTATTCAATTTTTCAAATTTTTTTTACCCGAAACTTTTTTCAAATTCGTAAGCTATCGGTGAAACAAATCTAGTTTATCACGTGTACATATGTAAGACTAAAAATGTACAAAAGGCGCGAAAATTAGGAACCTTTTTAACTTTCCCAAAAAAAAGTTCAACTTCGATGCACTTTTGTAAATTTTTTAAATTTTTCTGCTTATTTTAAATTTAACTTTATGATGAAATAAATTTTTTAAATTTTTGAATTTGAATTAATTTAAATTAAATAAACTGAATTAAAATAAATTGAAGTTGTTTAAACGAATTTTAAATTTTCAAATTTTTTCCAAATTTTTCCGGTCATTTTCGGTGAAGGGCTAGGGAATATAGTGCTCCTGATTTTGGGTAAAAACACGTAAAGACGGCCAAAAAATCAATTTTTCCAAAAATCGAAGAGCGGGGTCAAAAATTTTCTGGCTTCGGGGGATGATGGCAATAGCCAACTTTGGGTACGGGATCCCACTGTTACATGTACACTACTCGCCACGAAAGTTGACGCTCTAATATGCTTTAGAGGATGATAGGGCTTGTTAGTGGATATATCTTCAACACGTCGGTTCTATTTCCGCCCACGCAAGACCGACGTGTTAAACATATATCCTTAAACAAGCTCTATCATCCTGTGAAGCATATTAGAGCATCAGCGTTCGTGGCGAGCACTGTATATATGATTACACTAGATAAGTTAAATAACGTACTCTTCGTCCTTCGGCGACTTTTATATCATAATCGGCGTCGACGAATAAAATATTTTCCGGTTTAAGATCCGTATGCGTTAATTTAATATCGTGCAGAACTGAAAATTCGCAAAATTGGATTGGTAAACAAACGTACAAGTGTAAACTGAGCTTGTTGTAAACTTAAATTTGAAATTCGTAAAATTAATCGGCATAAAACGCTTTACAATTTACAATTTTATATTACACTCTACAACATGCTATGTATGAATAGAAAAGTCAAGTGATAGTTTACACATCGTGCCAGTCACTTTACACACTTAAATTTAGGAATTCATTCCTTGCTTAAAATATTAATTCTTTCAAAAATTCGGAAATGTTCCACGAAATTTTCGCATCTGTTCCTTAATGCGACGTTACGTACGTGCATACTTGTGAAATAAAAATGGTACATAAGTAATAAGAGCAGCTGATAAAAATCCAGTTAGAGAATGAATTATGCATTATTATTTAATGAAGAAAATAATTTAAAACGCAGCGTAAAGTAAGCAAATCGCAACAAATAAATAAATAAACAAATAATTGAATATATATATATATATATATATATATATATATATATCGAAGTAGTTTACACAACTTACATTTTACAGAGTAGCACAATTGATAAGAGATGTGCCTGGCTTGTTCCATCGTATACGGATGATAGTTGTTTGATTTGAGGAAATCAAAAACGCTCAAACTCAATAATTCGAATGCAATGCACATATGACCGTGATAGTCAAAATAGTCCAGCATGAAAATGCACAGGCTGCAAAAATTATAAATAAATGAATAAAATTAATTAATTAAATAATATGAGTAAATAATAATTAATTTGAAACATATGTAGTACACGAACTTAAAAGTAAAATGGAAATACTGCACAATTTTAAAAAATTCAAATCAATGACTTATGGGTATATTAATACGAAATCTCAAAATAGGAGCGTCCAAAATGGAAAAAAGAAGAGATAAAAAGAATGCCAACACTTAATGATACAATGAACACATCTAACATCAATTTTGGCTTAGTTTGAACGCGATTCACGACCAAGCAACGGTTATTGAAGTAAAGTGTTCAGTAACGATCAGAAAAGCATTAATAATTACGCTCCGATCAAATAAATTTGCATAGTAAGCTCAGGTGTAAGTGCATTAATATGGCAATGACGGCCCGCTCCGTATGGTTTTAACACAGGCAGTGAGAAAAGTCATTTACACCAATCCGTTCATAAATTGACTTTAAATTCGCGATTCAATGTATACAAAAACTGTGTAAAGTGTAAATAAAGACTGTGTAAAGTCTAAAGAAAACCTGTTTCGAAAAGCGATTAGAGCTCTTTACGGCAAATCGCTCACAAATTGACTTTAAAATCGCAGTTAATGTAAACAACGACTGTGTAAAACGTAAACAAAAACTGTGTAAAGTGTAAACAAATACTGTTGTAATGTGGACAATGAGTAGAGCTATTAATAGCGTTTCGCTAAGAAATCGAATTAAAACTCGCAATTAATTATAAACAAAAAGTAAGTCAAGTGTAAAAAAACTTTAGTGCAAACAAGCATTAAACTCACTATTTGCCAGTGGGATCCTTTTCGCGTAATTTATTCAACACGTTGATCTCCAGTTTGGCCGCTTCCCGGTATTTGCTGACGTTCTTGATAATTTTCAATGCCAAGCGTCGGCCGTCGTTGCCGCCGCTGTGACGCGACGACGGCGTCGCGACGTCAGTCGCGTCCAAAACTTCGACTACTTTGCCGAACGTCCCTTCGCCCAGCGTACGTACGATTTCGACTAAAATTTTATGAAAAAAAGGCCAAAATTAATGAAATTAGGAAAAAAAGGAAAAAAGAGTATAAAAGGGCGTGGCGTTGTCATAATGATAAGAGAGGGGCCCCAGGCAGGCGTCGATAACGACAGGATGGCTCTTTGAATGAGTATGCTTGAGCGGATGAGACTGCTACGAATTCATATATAAATTTATAGATAATTTGAATCGAATTAAATTATAAAAATTAAATATAATTAAAACGAATTAATTCAAAATAGTACCTACGTAACACAAAAATAGTGCATCATTTAATAACCAATCTAGCCACTTCAAAAGTAAATCAAAACACCATATAATCTTATGAAAAAGATAGCAAAATATCAGATACAGCAATTTAGTGCTTCTATTTGACTACGTAGTTAAATCGCACTGAAATGTCTTCGCATTGCGTAAATAAAATATAAATAAAATAAAATAGTAAATAAAATAAATAAACAAATAAAATAGTAACAAAAAATGAAATATGTTGCACCCGAAGAAGAATACGCAAAATATATTAAAAAGTAAGCAAATGAATATATCAATTAATGAATAAATAAACAAAATAAACAAATACAGTAGAAAAGGCTGAAAAAGTTAAATCGTTAAGGGTCAAAGGTGACTGAAAAATGGTAAAAGGTCAGATGGGCCTCATCGCTCAAGCATAAAGTTCGCCCGCTAAGAAGGCCGCCGAAAGAGAGAAATCGATTTTTGAACGAAGTTTCCAAAGATGATTGACGATACTAGTAGGTCCGTTCATTCATTCACATATAACCCACGAGAAACATGAGAATACGGGTTTTATCAATTTTTTCCAGCTAAAAGGTTGCGAAATGCGTGAGTTTGCGTGCTTGTATAAGTACATCGGTCTTGGATGACATCGCCGTTTTTATAGACCAAATGCCCCTCTTCGTCGTCAACTACGGCCGGAGCACTGTATTTCGGCAAGCCGCTCGCTTTGGCCGCTTTGTTTCGCCCGACTGCAGCGCCTAACACCGCAACGTCATCGTCAATGCTTTTTCCAATTTTTTCCGCCGCCGCCGCGGCGCCGCCGCTGGCCAAAACATCGGCCGCCGAGCGACTTTCGCTTTCAGTCACGCTCTACATATATGTACACATCGTTTTTACGGTGGCAAGGGGCCCGCGGTGGGGACGAAAACGGATCGAAATACGCTAGTGTAAACAACACTCAAACGCCAAGTGTTAAGCAATGCAAGTGTAAAGTAAAAATAATTTACGAAGTACGCACGTTTATGCAAAGTACGGCGGTGCACATTGGGGTATAACAGGTTAATCTTGCTACTTGCCGTTATACAAAATTTTTGACTTAGAAATAAAAAGAGGTTATCACACACCGTGGCGGATTCAGGATTTTTCTAAGGAGGAAGTGCGGTACCCCTAAGGGGCGGAACCCTGACTTGGGCGGAAAAATTAGCCGTTTTAACCCGAAAATCGCTAAAAATCGCTCAAAAATCCTTAATTTTGCGCACTATTTTGGGCCAATAGGGGGGCGGCCGCCCCCTCACCCCTAAATCCGCCCCTGATCACACAATTTTTAGAAAAATTAAAATAGAACTACTTTGGAGTAAGGTGTCATTGACGCTTTTGATTCTAAAAATAGTTTCAATATTATTTCGTTGAACAGGAAACAGCCTGACGGCGATATTATCATTGAAAGCGTTTATATAAAGTGCAGTAAAACTAATAAATAAAGTATGCTATTTATTTACTGAAGGGCAAATCGATGCTAACAATATCGCATTCGGTGGAATTTATGGCTTAATATCGCAATTTCAACAAGTCTCCATTGCTTTAAACAATTTGATATCTATTTTGCATGATTTCATTCGTTTACACAACCGAGATATTTCTTTATTTCGTTCTTAGTCAAAAAAATTTATTAATTGACAGCAATAGCTGTAGAATGACGAATAATCTCGACAGAACACTCCCTAACCAACCCAAATCTATTGCCATTTCAATCGAATGAAATGAGCTTCCTGTCACACCATCTAAACATAGACCAATAATAAACACTCGACAGAAATTAAATTTGAAATATAAATAAAAATTGTTTTTGTGCGAACTAAACCGGTTCTTTTCCACTTCATCTGCCAAATTTGTGGTAAACGAACCATGTAGTAAATAGTAGAATACGCTAATCGAAGCATATTTATGAAGTCCTGACCAAACCACTGATTACTGAATAATGAACGGTTGCATGAACGAATTTATAACATTTTTTAACGATGGTGAAAATCGTAGCAATTCTATTTTATACTGTATATTCGATGACCATAGATGCACAGTATGGGAATTCTGGGGGGGTGAAAACCTAGAGTGCCTTTTTGGGGCCCAAAAATGGCCGGTACGCGTTAAAAACATCGTTTTTTGGCGTTTCTGACGATACTCTATCCTTCAAGAGCATTTAAATATGAAAAAAATTTCGAAAAAAGTCGACTAAATTGACCAATATTTCGCTTAAAACATGAATATATGGCGCGAAGCGCCGAAAATTTGGCGATTTTGAGCAAATAGATAGCCAAAAACCCTTAAAAAGACACTTTTTCTACCAATTTTCAGGTAAGTTTAGGAAACTTTTGAAAAATCGCCAATTCTTGGGGGTGGTGAAAAATGATTCTGCGGGGGGTGAAACCCCCTCCCGAACCCCCCAAGATCATGTATATGCGATGAATGATAGTTTATCAATCAATTTTTATCTTATTCTTGCATTGATGAGTCATCTGAGAAATACGAAATGTGAAGTAATTTATTTGTTGCAGTCATTGATTGATTAAAAAGCTAATTGTATGGAACATGAATATGCAATTCGCTTCGCTTACGAAGTTAACAAAATTACTCCAAATCATCAAGTAAAACTTGAGATGGCATTCGAAACAATTGAAGAAGCCTTAAAGCATAATTTTCGCTTCGACTGAGCAATTTAGCGCTTCATCAAAAAATAGCTATATGTTAATGCTCAGAACAGAAAGAGAGACAAAAATTTCAAGAAACACTAATGCGAGCAGAATTAAATAAAAACCGGATCCAAAAATTGGGGAAACTGACGCAAGCTGATTGAACGAATGACTTGAAATTAGGATAGCCCCGTCAAATGAGAATAAAAATTGGTACTTCAGAACTACAGTGTAAACTAATATACAGTTGTTTGTTAGTATGTACGTGCGCACTCGGGAACGTACCGCCGGCTTTACTAAGGATGAAGAAAAATTTGAATAATCATCCGTGATTGGCGCAACGCTTAAACCCTGCAACGATTCGGCCAACGTTCGCGTTTGCTCAACGTCCGACGTTTTAGACAAAAAGTTGGGCTGAAAAGCCGACAGCGACGAATTCGAAGGCGGGGCCTTGCTACAGAAATCCGTCGTTTTATTAGATTCCAACACAGTACCTTTAGTACCGATACTACTGCTAATTATACCCGTATTTGACTTAGTGCCGTAATTACTCGTGTTGACCGGTACCACGCGCGGAGCGTTAAAATTGTTCAGCTGTTTATCATTATTCGTATTTGTATTATTATTGATTTTCCTATTCGATTGTTTTAGTACGTTTCTTTGTCGAGGGGCGGGGCGCGGCGGTTGCCTGACTGCTACGCCCGACTGGTCGATTTTGGCGGTAGCGTCAATACTACTAGAGCCAATCAAATCGCTGATTCGTCGGCCGTATTGAATCGACGAATCAGCGTTGACGTCCCGCTTCTCCAATTGGTCGATCGTTTGGAACAAACGCGGCGATTCGTCGTCCACCGGAGACCCGGGGGCGGCGCTTTCGACCGATCCCCGTTTTTGTGATGGCAATACATGCTACGCGTCGTCGCCTCCGCGCCGTTGCTCGAATGACCGTCGCTCGAAAATTTATCCACCGTGTGATCATTTTGGCCCGGACCGCCGAATTCCGACGACGACGCGGACGAATAGTAGATGTCCGCGTCGCTGTACGAGACGCCCAATTGTTGTTTTTGATGCTGTTGGGAGGAGGGGGTTTTAAGGCGCCGTCGAGGTAAAACGAGAGGCGGCTTTAATGAGTCGATAGGGGCGTGGCCACCGGCATCGGACGACGAACACGGCGCCGCCGTCACCGCCAACGACGGCGGCGCCGACTCGTCGTCGACATCGACTAGGGCCGGCTGTTGGAGGAAAAAGTGGGCGGGGTTAGGGCCTTTCGAGCGCGCTGATTGGCCAGGACTATCACGAAGTCGGCGTTTAAAGAGCCGTTATTATCCGACGTCGTTGAGCATTGTGCAACTTCGTCCGATTCGTCCATAATTAATGGGGCGAAATTTTGTCAAAATATGCTAATGAGGATGAATAATGCATTTTTAATAATGGCACGGATGCATAAGGCACTGATGAGACCCACAAAGGCGTCATAGGGTCTGACGAATTACACGGATAACTTAAAGCAATAAGGCTAAACTGACAAACATAAGATGATTAAAATATACGATGGGAGTAGAGCGAGATAAAAGCAGTAGATAAAAAATGTGTAAAGAGGGTCAGATTCATGCACGAATGAGGGCCAGTCTTCCCATTGGTACCGCTCACAAAAATTTTTTGATCGGTTGTCCTTTCAAAGATTGGTTGTATAGTTTAATGATTGGTTGCCTTGCCTAGTGGTTGATTGGTTAATCATTGGCTTTTGATTGGTTAA
The DNA here is from genome assembly GCA_036768485.1 of Mermis nigrescens. Taxonomy (NCBI): domain Eukaryota; kingdom Metazoa; phylum Nematoda; class Enoplea; order Mermithida; family Mermithidae; genus Mermis; species Mermis nigrescens. Next base: position 29,467 of record JAVLUZ010000530.1, read on the forward strand.
TCAATGGCTTTTGATTGCTTATCGATTATTGTCTGGTTAATCGTTCATTTTCAAATCATTTAAAAGTCAGATATACATATGTGCGTGGCTTGGAGGAGGATTAGAAGAGGAGTCTATCTCATCCCTACTGAGAAGCTGAAAGACCTGCAACAATGCAGTAGAACCGGGATTATATTTTGGCTCCTTTTTTAAATCATATCATCAGGCTGCTCTAGAACTCGGTTTCTGCCCATTTGTGGTCAGATCTATGCGTTGTGTAAAGCGTCGTAAATGAAAAGTAGGTTGGAAGTTAAAGAGGGACTGTGCGACTCAGCTATGTTTTTATGTTATATCTACCTCAGGGGCGGATTTAGGGGGGAGGCGAGAAGGGGGTGGACGCCCCCATAGGCCCGAAAATTGGCGTGATAAGGAATGGATATGTAATTTGCAACAATTTTTCGCCGTCAGCGACCATAATTTCTCAAATGTTTCCGGCGCTTCGCTCCGGATAGTACCTATTAATGACATTTAATAACTTTCTCGGTGACCTGGAAGCCATTTTCTGCTCATGGAAGATGTTTCAAAACAATCTCAACAGCAGGAAAAGCTATTCCAGCATAGTTTCTTCCATTCTCAATAAAAACTTTCCGACGTTTCACGTCGGATACTACAAATACAGGAAATCATGTTGTAATCAAGCCTCTGAATGTCCTTCCGCCTACATTTCAGAAATTTTCAGCGCTTTGCGCCAGATTTTCGCTAAAGTTAAAGAAATTTAATGATTTTTTCGCACAAAGTTGTCGGGAATATCGAAATTTTCGGAAAAAATGTTGCGTCAAAAGTGATTTTAAATAAAAGTAATGTAAAACGCCGAAAACACGCGATTTCGCGCGTGCAGGACAAATTTTTGGACCTATTTCCAACTAATTTTGGAAAAGCTGGGATACCGCATCCCTCAGGATAATCCTAGATCCGCCACTGATCTACCTACCTCTTTTTTCCAGCCTAATTTTTCCTTCTTAACAGCATAAATGCCTATTAAATTTGAAAACATAATTAGCTTTAAGAATATTGAATTCTACGCATATAGAAACTGAAAATATGCCTATTTTGAATGATCTTGATGTAGAAAACGTTCGAAATTTCGAAGCGGACCACTTTTCGACCGAGTTTAGATTGAGAATAGAGAAAACATTCAAAAGCTCAAAACAGGATTCGTATTTCCGTTGTCAGCAGGATAAATTCATGAAAAAATTGTAACTTAAAATTCAGTCATGAAACTTTTCAATAATTTTGATTTAAACAAAAATTGAGCAATTTTGAATCAGCCTCTCCCGTTATTCTAAAGCTGAAGCATGATTGTATACATACATGTATTTAACGGCTCGAATTTTGGTTGGTCCCGACCATTTTTAGAGGGGAAGAGCGTAACTGACCTCTAATTTTTGGCCAAAAACGGCCAAAAAACGGCTAGGAGTTTCAACTTTTTTCCAAAACGAAAATCCAGGATATGGGTCAAAAGTTTTCTGGCTTTGGGGGGTGGGTGGGGGGAACGTCCGACTTTGGGTGGGGGATCCCCATCCCCCTGTTACATGCATGATTGTGTATATACTGTTCATTGCATGACTGAGAAACGTTTGGCTATAAAAAGACCGATATAAGCCGTCCGAGAGCAAATGAGAGCATTATGAGATTTTTTAATGGATAAACTGTAGAATAACCTAAGCGGACCAATGGAAAATGAGCTCTCAAATAAGACCAACTATCTCAATATCATCAAAATTTACAGAAAATCAATAAATTTTTATTTTTGATGAATTATTATTCTATAGCCTTTTTATGAACCAAAAGTACGCATGTAATCAACAATGCAATAAATCTGTCAATTAGAAATAATAAAAGACATAAAGAAATCACTAATGCCGAGCATTTAAAAAAGAGTGAGCTTATAAAAAAATCGATAAATTGGACAACGCAGATTTCAATTAAGGAATTTTTTTTGTTTCGGAGGTCCAGAATTGTTAAATGAATAGAGGTCAGAGTAAAATAGGTCAGTCTGTTATCAAAAGGCCTTGTGAGGCGAAATTTAGAAGTCTGGGGAAAAGGCGACCACGGACTGATCACGAAATCGTTTTCTTTTTTCCTCTTAATATTACGACCAACCCAAATCTGACTTGCTGCTCTCTAATTATCCCCAAAAAATGGCCCCCGTGACCTGTCCTATAAATTTTCAATAATCGTTCATTTGACCATTGTTCTTTGTGAATTTTCATACAGATTAATAATTAAACATTAAGCCGCCTTATCCCAGGAAATGTTAAGGCGTAGAAAGCATATACATTGTCAAAAAAGCAATGCATATGATGAATAACGGACGATCATTGGCCATAATAAAAAAATCCAAATCGTTCGACGTGACGTCTTAGGGAAAAATATTTCCAGAAATCGGCCCTAAAAAGCCGCAAACATTATTTATTCGTTATCCCTTTCTAAGGCTAATTAGGAAAAGTTCAAATTTGACTAATTAGGATACAATAAAATAAGTTAATTGTTCAAAAGACGACAAAACCTAATACGACTTCGCGTCAAGTCGAATTCAGGGCCGACAAATGTATATCGTCAGTAGCTAAAACGGCATAATGATAAATACCGAGTGACGTTAAAGCGTACGATATGCTAAAGCGTGCGAGTACAAAGCGCACGATCGCAATGAAGCTAGGTTGGCCGATTGAAATTTCGGCGATTTCGACTATTTAGGACGGCCCGGGCCCGAAATCATTTTCGTTGTATAACAACGACATAGTCCAGGATGCGCCTGTTGCCTTCCATTACAATTTTAACGAATGATAAGCGCGAATAAGGCGTGCGCGTTAAAAAACGCATACAAACACGTATAATTTCAGTTAGCTAATAAAGAAGCCCCGAGGCTATATAACTCTTAAAACGGAGTTTAATTTCGAGAATTTCGAAACGGAAGAATTCGTCGGAATTCGTCGTTCCACGAAGCGTAGTGTTTCCGACGAATACTACTATGCTTAAGCGTTTAAATATGCTTAAGCGTGGTCCAACGCTTAAGCATAGTCCTATGCTTGAGCGTAGAGGACTTTCGCGTAATGGTTATTCAATGCGTTGAAGTGTCGCGTAAGTTGGTCGAGTTTTTAGGAGGCAAAAAGGAGGTCGCTTAATGCGTATAAACTCTCGAATACGCGTATGTATACTATGAACAATGCGCGCGAGTGAAAGAATGAGCTTTTGTTGTTGTTGTATTGTTAGCTTGATGAATATTAGCTGGAAATAGCATTTTTGGGGTGCCTAATGATGACGTATTCGCCTTTTTTTCCGGAGATTATTATCGAGTTGAAGAGGGCGAAGCGAAATTTTAGGAGCCGATTTTCGGAGTAACGGAAAAAGGATCACGCAAGAGAGGGAAAAACGAAGGAACGAGAATGCGTGCGCCGAGTTTTGAGGATTTAACGAGGAAAATTTAGAATTAGGAATAAAATTTTAAGGAAAAAACATCAATGAGAACGGGGCACGAGTCACGTAGGCACTGGAATAGTTCGTTTGCGTGGGTCTTAGATCTCGAATATCGATCAGTGTTTTTTGTACAAGGTCGGTTTGTACATGTACAAAGATGGTACCCAAAAGTCTGTACATTTTGTACATGCAAATTTTTGTGCACTATAATATGGTACAGTAGCGATTTTAGTGTGGTAAAACAGGGTTTTTCGACCTTTGGTAGTGTATTTTAGCTGACTTCTGAATTTCTGACGCCAAAAAGTACTAAAAATTGTCATAAACCGGCGCGAAGCGCCGAAAAATCTGACATTTTTCCATTCTAAGTGCTAAATCTGCCATTTAAAGATATATAGGACCATAGGTGCACAAGGTCAGGGTCGGCAGGGGGATGAAATGCCAAAAATCTAAAACAGTAAATTTAACGTTCACGATTTTTTTGCTGTTTTAATGATCAAAATGGTCAAAATAGCCTATAAAACGTTTTTTCGTGTTAATAACACATTTTAAAAGCATTTTTAGTTCATTTTGCCTGCATTATATCACTTTTAACACTAAAAAATGCAAGCATTTATCAATTTTGGGCGCTTTTTGAGTAAAACGTACTTAAAAGTACTAATCTGGCGCGAAGCGCCGGAAAAGTTTTTGACATTTTTACTGATTTTGATGTCAACAATGATGCAGAACAAGACCTGTTTGCTCAAAATCGCCGGACAGTACCGGTCTAGCTGACCCCTCAGGGGAGGGGGTAATACCCCCTCTACCCCCCCCTATGTGCATGTGTGTATAGGACGAACAATTACTCATTTCGGCGCGGAGCGCCGAAATTTTTGTAAATTTTACACCTTTTTTAGAGTTTTTGTCTTCGAAAAATCTTTATACATGTACAAAGACGGCCCTGAAACGTCTTCGTACACCGGGGAAAATCTTCGCCGAATACAAAAAAAACACTGATCTCGATTGTGCCGAAATTTAAAAGTAGGCGATGAATTGGTGATATATGATGAGGAGTCTTTGTATCAAACCTTTTCTATCAAATACTCAGTTGATGAAAAGAAGAATAAGTCATTACGTCACCGTTCCGTTAGCGCTTCGAAAAGGTTTTTTGGTAGCAAAAGCAGAGTAGTTCGCATTTTATACGCAATTCTCATTAAATTGACCATAAGGCATGCGTACGCGTACAAAGGGGGTGAGGAGGGGGTATTGCCCGCCTAAAGGGTCAACCAGACAGGCATTGTCTGGCGATTTTGGGCTGATTGAACTTTTCTGCTCCTTTTTGAGCACAAAAGCAGTACTAACGTGCCTTTTATACAAAAAGCGCCGAAAATTGACCGATTTGAATATATTTTAGTGTTAAAAGCGATATATTGCAGTCAAAATGGACCGAAAAATCCTTAAAATGCGATATGACCACGAAACAGCGTTTTATAAGCTATTTTGACCATTTTCGTCGTTTGAATAGCAAAAAACATCGTGAACACTGAATTTACCGGCCATTCTAGGAAGCATGGATATACATATAGGCGGCACATCTTTTGTATTTAACTCAAAAACGGTGAGAAAAATGCTAGCTAAAAATGATCAAAAAGCTAATTTTGGCCCAAAAACAACGAGGGAGAAAAACGAGAATGATCATAAGAGCCTACATAAAACGTTTCATGAGGTAAGTCAGCATTTTAAAGCATTTTTAGCTCATTTTGACTCCATTATGTCATGTTGCATTTTTAAAATATAGAATCTGATCACCTTGGCGAAAAATTTGAAGTTTCAGACCATTTTGACTCAATTTGGGCACTTTTTGAGTAAATAGCTCAAAAAATCGAAAAATTTTGATTTTATTACTGCTTTTGTCCTCAAAAAAGACGCAGAAAATATTCAAAAAACAAAAAACTACCGGGCATTACCTTACTGCCCAGAATACCACCCCCTCACATTTGTGCATGCATGAACCCATGCATTTAAAACGGGAATGGGGATTCCCCACCCAAGCTTAGCCGCCCCATCCCAAAGCCAGAAAATTCTTGACCTCCCACATTTTTGGACAAAATCGAATTTTTGGCCGTTTTGGGGTGTTTTTTGGCTAAAAATTGGAGGTCATTTCCCCTTCTAAAATGGCCGGGAACCCCACCCAAATTTCGAATCGTTACATGTATGCATGAACCACCCCGAAATCGATAACGCCAACAGCCCATCAAAGGCTGAGATTTATACACAATCATCCCCGACCTATAAGCAAAAATATTGCGTTTTTAAGCCATTTTTACATGTTCTTTGCCATTTGGACCCAAAGTACGAGGTCATTCACCCTCTCCCAAAATTGACTACCCCTAACCCCAAAATCTGAAGCCATTACACGCACGGCAAAACCTTTGGTTTAAACACGATTGAAGCATAGTACAAAAGCAGTTCGCTGGTTAAAGAGCACTACGAGCAAAAATCTTGTTTGCCGCCTAATTCTCAATGAATATCATGATATTTTCGCAATATCATACGAAAAAATTGGGAAAATTTTAGGGTCTTTGGACAAAAAAAAGAAAAAATGGGCAAAAAACGGAGAACAAAATTTTTTTATAAGCGACATCGTAATAGAAGCGGTTGCAAATAAATGCGCGTTAAACGATGGCTGAAAAATCCAGGCACGTAGCTGGCCGTCCTATTTTGGGGGGACCAACACGAATTTTTGGGATGACTAAGCCCAAAAAAGGCCAAAAATAGCACTAAAAAACGTTTAAAAAGTCATATTTTTCAGATTTTTTAGAATTTTTGGGGGTCCGTACTCCCCCCATTCCCCCCAGAGATACGTGTCGGAAAAATTCCACTAAACGCAATACTATTCGGGCAAAGTTTAGCAAAGCGTTGACTTTTAGGAAGATTCTTAGTGCCAATGGGGCAGGAAAAACATTGCAAAGCGATTAATTAAACGCGTATATGAATATTTATTTATCAGTGTTTTTGGCATAAGATTCATTTATTCGTGTACAAAGATAAAGCGAATTGTAATTAAATTTAAATTTGAATTAAATCTAATTAAATTAAAATATAGATTAAAATTTTAGGGTACTTCACTCGCAATATAGTCAAGCATCGATTTGTATGCAGTAGTACTGGATTTTTCAACCTTAGCTCAAGTACTGTAGCCATAGATAGATGCACAATGCCAAATGTTCTGGGGAGGGGATAAACCGGGTTTCCTTAAGGGGGGGGGGTAAATACGTATTTTTTACATAAATTTTTACAAATGTTAATACCTAATCCGTTTTATTTCATTCTTTATGAACATTTATGGTCAAATTTTCATGAAAGCAGCAACGATAAGGGCGTTTAAAGGGCCTCCAACGTCAAAAATATACAAAATAGAAGAAAATTGTCTGGGTGAATAAATTTGACAGTCTACTGCTCGAAAAATTAGTAATTGTACCTGAAACTATAATGTTAGACGAGATTTGACGCCTTTTCACGGTTTGAGTAACAGGTTTAGTCCCAAAACGGCCTGAGGGGGGGGGCATGGCCTTCAAAAAATTGTAGTAGGGGATACCCACTCCCCTTGTGCATGTGCAAGTGTTGCTAAACTCTTCGAAGATTATAAATTTGAAAAATTTAATATTTTTTTACAAATTTAAGATATGTAGAATTTTAATCATCAAATAAGTCGAGAAAAATTAAGTGGTGCGAAGCGCCAAAAAATCAGTCATTTTTACCGTCCTATGTAAATGAAATTCAGAATCTTTGCAAAGACAGAAACCCGGAAAATTAAAAAAATTTGTACAAAATAACTTTGACGTAATTAGGTACCAAAAAATCAGCTTGGATTACGCTTAAATCGAGCAAATAACTAAATCGCATGAGGCACTAGAATGGCTTATTAAACACTTTCAAACTCGATGCTTCAGATTTTCAGATTTATAGGGAGAAATAACAAAATAAATAAAAACTTGAAAAAGTGAAATCTAAATAATCAGAAAAACGCATTCACCGAAAAGATTCACGTAAAAGCCATCTTAAATAAACGTAATTTCGCCAATATCAATAGGATAAGAAAAATATTAAAAATTTCCAGGAATTTTTTGATAATAATTTTAAAAAATAACAACAATTAAGAATAATTTACATCGCTTTACACACACAATGTCACCAAAGTGTTCCCGACAAGTGGTCACTACGATAAAAGCGAAGTAAGAGAGCATTTACGCTCCAAAAATCAATCCGACGACGACGCAAATCGAAATGTTCGGAGCTTAAACCCGTGAGTTTGATGTTTAAAAATTCTAAATCAAAATAATTAATGACTAATCAACCAATAATGTAATAATAAATTAATTAATTACTCAAACAAACAATACATAGAGTATACAAAACCGATAACCGGTAGACAGGAAGCTCAAATCATGGCCGACGAAGGCAAAAATGTAAAGCGAAACTGCAGTAAGACACCCAGGATTACGGTTAGACCAGCAGACGTTGAAATTATCGTCTTGCGACCTTTTATTCTTGAAAATTAAGACCAGCAAAGTAAAAACACAATGATAATCATACCGCAGCATTATCAATTACTCCTCCTCTCCTCTCAAATCCTTCCTGCAAAAAAACAGCCTAAAAAGACCCGGGCCGCGCAAAGCGCTGGCCCACACCTTATATACACAAAAACGACCAATGGTAACTGACCTGCGTCGAATAACGGCAGCTCGTACTATGACGTCGGCGTCGGCGTCGCGGCCGCCGTCGTCGACTGCGACGATGCCGTCGTCGTCGGCGGCTGGACGTCGTCGTCGCGCGTCGGCGTCGCCGCCGGCGTCCGTCGTCGTCCGTGACGTCGCTAGTCGCCGTCGCGAAGCTGCTCGTCGTATCGTCGTGACGTTCGCGCAGCGCCGGCGACAACGTCGACGGCGGCGACGGTTGCGTGGTGGCGTCGTCGTCGGCGGCGATGTAGTCAATTATGACGTCATCACCGTCGCGTGACTGTTCGCGTCGACGCTTCTTCGTCGATGACGACGACGCTCGATCAACCGACGGCGATTTAGACAAACGCGAAGCGGACGTTGACGACGAATACGCGTCGCCGTCGTCGTAATCGGAACGCGTGCGTCGGCGATGTTGCTGACGCCGACGGTGAGAAGGATCTGCGAGAATAAGAGAAGTGTAAATTGATAATTTTAAGCAAAATTTAACGGACAAATTTCGGCAGTAAAAGATAATGTAAAATTGTTTCGACCATATGTCCTGAATGAAAAAAATCTCTAGAAACAAGACAGTAGAAACCAGACATGCAAGTGGGGGGTTCAGGGGTCCAGAACCCCAGAGTTAAAACAAGAAAAATTTTGTGGGGAAAATGAGGCAAAATGAAGGTCAAAAATAATTGAAAATTTTCTTCAAGGTTGCTTCAAATTAACCAGAGGTAGTGTAGATAGTTTACGCTATTTTAGCGCTCATACATGTTTTTGAGGTCATTTTGGTCCAAAAAGCTCAAACTCCCTTCCCCCATACATGCATATAGCGGGGGAGGGAAGGCACATCATTCCCCACCGCTGAGCTAAGGGATCAGCCGGGCAGGTACTGTCCGGCGATTTGATCTGACGGAACGTCTATTTCCATCATTTTTGAAATCAAAAGCAGTAAAAATGTCAAAAAATTTCCGGCGCGCGCCCAATTAGTACTTTTATGTGCTTTTTAGCCAAAAATATGGCCAAAATTGATCAATTTCTATATAATGTAATGTAAAAAGCGATATAATACCGTCAAAATGGACTAAAAATGCTTTTAATCTGCTTTATCACCACGAGAAAACGTTTAATAGGCTCAATAATGTTAATCGAGTAAAAGAGAAAGCATTGCGAAGTACAATGGCCCCATTCCACTCACATCATCCCAAAAACCAAAATTTTTTGACCCCCTCGCTTTTCGACAAGCGATTTCATTTTATACAATTACAAAATTATTGACAAAAAATGTACGAAATTCACATTTTCACCCGCACCTATGGTTAGCCAAAATTTTTTATAAGCCGCTAGCTTACCGTAATACCGATCCCGCGACTCGTCGCTCGGTCGCGCGGCGCGTCGTCGCTTCGATCGATAACGCGACGATCTGACGCTAGACGCCGACGATTCGCGCGACCGTCGCCGCCGCCCGTTTCGCAGCGGTCGTACGTCGCGCGCCGCCGACCGATTTCGACTTCGCGACGTCGACGATGACGTCACCGAATCACGACGCCGGCGTCCGCGCTGCTGCTGTCGGCGGCCGCCGTCGTTCGACGCCGGCGACAAGCGACGCGAGCGACTCGTCGGCGGAATCGATGAATAAATAGAACTACTACGCGACGCCGACGTCGGCGACGCGGCGCGCGAATGACGCTGCCGGCGACGGCGGCTTTCGTCGTCGCGACTCGGCCGCGACGACGAGTCTAGGTCGCTGGCGTCGTGCCAATCAAGACGTTTGTCGGCCCTCGATTTGCTGGATTATAATGCAGACCTTTTTAATTTTTCCTTATTTATCGCAATTTTATTTATTTTTCCATTTTTTTGTGATTTGTGGGGATTCCCCAACCCGCCCAAAGATGGATGTCTTCCCAACCGAAACACAAAGACCGGAATTTTTGAACCCTACCTCATAGATGTCACGGCTCGAAATTTAGGCTAAGAGGGATGAACGAATTCCAATTTTTGGTCAAAAATGATTAAAAAACACGTAAAAATGGCCGAAAACGCCACTTTTTTTCGAAAATTCGTGGGGGGGGCAGAAGTCAAAAGTCTTCTGACTTTAAGGGACGCGGTGACGTCCAACCATTGTTTTTTGTACAATGTCCATCTGTACATGTATGTACAAAGACGGCCCCCAAAAGTCGTTGTGCATTTTGTACACACAAATTTTTGGGCACTATAATATGGTACAGTAGCGATTTTAGTGTATTAAAAACAGAGTTGTTCGACTTTCGGTAGTGAATTTTAGCTTATTTCTGGGTCTCTAAGGGCAAAAATAACTAAGAATCGTCTTAAAACAGCGCGAAACGCCAAAAAATGTGACATTTTTCCTTTTGAAATGCAATTTATGCCATTATAAAGATATATAGAACACACAATTACTCATTCCGGCGCGAAGCGCCGACAATTTTTGCGAATTTTAGACCTTTATCGCAATTTTAGTCTTCCCAAAAATCTTTGTACATGTACAGAGACGGTCCCGAAGAGTCTTTGTACATCGGGAGAAATCTTTGCCGATACAAAAAAACGCTGCGTCCAACTGTGGGTGGGGGATACCTCTCGAACCTCCCAGTTACACGTACAGATGCCTTATCTCCGCTCCCATGATTTTGAACCGTTGGTGGTCGTGCAATGATTCTCCAAAAGAATAATCAATCCCAAACTAAAATAGGCGCAGAGGAATTCTCGCCGGCTGAGGGTTTTTCGGATCCCCAGAATAATTACCCCAATAAAAAGTTTAAGTAATTTTTCTCGCAATTTTTATGAGCTGCTGGATTGAGCTTTGTGAGAAACACCGAAAGATGATATTCCATGCAATCCCTTTTTTGGCACTTTTTGACATTCAAAAAATTTGTGTAAAGATTTTCTTCAAAACTTTTATTTAAAAAAAATTTTTTTCATAAAATTTGTATAAAAAGTAGGGATGTCCCAAGCCCCGGCCCCGGTGTTGGGGCTTACGCCCCTTCAAGGGGCCGGATCAAGACTTGCCCCGGGCAGGAGCTAAAACATATATAATTAGAAGCACGGTTTTTTGTATTCGGCAAAGATTTTTCGCGATGTACAAAGACTTTTGGGGACCGTCTTTGTACATGTACAAAGATTTTTTGGAAGACAAAAACTGCAAAAAAGGTTCAAAATTCGCAAAATTCTCGGCGCTCCGCGCCAAAATGAGCAATTGTATGTTCTATATATATTTATAATTTCAGAAATTGCATTTTGAAAGGAAAAATGCCAAATTTTATGGCGCGAGACGATTATTACTGATTTTTGCCCTCAGAAACCTAGAAATTGCTAAAATACGTAACCAAAGGTCGAACAACTCTGTTTTTGCCACACTAAAATCGCTACTGTACCATATTATAGTACCCAAAAATTTGTGTGTGCGAAATGTACAAAGACTTTTAGGGACCATCGTTGTACATGTACAAACGGACCTTGTACAAAAAAACACTGATTAGAAGTAAAAATCTAAAATTCCCTTCTAAAATCATTCTAGGCAATTGTGAGCAAGCATAAAAATGGTCAATTAAAGAATAGGTACTGACGAATTCGAAAGGCAAAATTTGATAGTTCAACTGGTTCTGTAGCAAAAATGTAGATTTTTATTCGACTCAGGAGATTCAAATTTGGTGTTTTTGCCCTACTTTTAAAGAATTGATAGAAACTCAAAATCAAAGTGTTGAGTAGCTGTTTATTCGATCACTTAACATATTCGTGATTTATTTTTTACTTTTATACTTCATGTCAGAATGAGTAGCCTAAATCGGAGGATCCATTAATTTTAATTTTATCTGATAGATCTTATAAATGAAACTCAAATGATTTGTTAACTCTGACCGGATAAAATATATGAAAATTGATTGAATGATGAGCTTTGGAAGGAATTGAGATTACTTGCTATGATAAAACTTAGTAAGGTCCTGACCTAATATAATGTAGCTATTACTGTTTTGCACAAAAAATAATTTTTTGGTCGAAATTCACAATTTTACGAATTTTTCGGGATTCAAGCTCGTGCTGTACTGGCCGTAGCCACAATTTCGACAAGGAAAATATGCTTAAAACTCGTAAATCAACGTTCTTATAGCGTATCAGAGCTAGTTAGAAGACAAAGAAAATTGTAAATACAAAAGCGGCGTAAACCAAACAGTTATTATGATTGTTGTGTGCTTTTTTGACTTAGAACTCAGGATTCATCAAAAGTTCGCTCTTATAAAGGGAAATTGGCATAAAGAAGATCTGGTTGAAATTTACAGCCGAAATGTTAATTTTGAAAAATTTCTCAGCAGATGTGGTAACCGCATGGCATAACAGAAAATTTTTATTCATATGTTAATCACTAATATCGTTTACTGATGTCTGATGTGATTATTCTATTACGAACTCTAAAATTTTCTTACAAGTTTCGGCCTCCGCAAAAATCACTGTACAGTTATGAATTTAACATTTAAGATTTCATGCTAATAATTGTAAACATATATATGAATGGACTGATTCAGGATCAGAAGCATCATTGATACTTTTAAAATGTATACTTGTTATTCTACCAAGTTTTGATTTCTCAATTCAAAGCCTTTAGATAAAAAACGAGAACTCTTAAATTAATCCATTTTTCGGACTTATATTAATAAGTACTAATACAGAAGACTCTATTAGTGATCTTAAAACACATTTCGGGTAGTCATACATTGTGTACACAACACCTTGCCCCCGCCCCGGCCCCGTTGTAGGGGCATAAGCACACATGGGCGTGGGGTGGTTTGGGGGTATGCACCCCCAGAAGTTGAAATACCCCCCCCAGAATTCAAATTTTGAAATTTTTTTGCTTTTTTAGCGATTTTTTGATGCCATATGATAGTGCTCGATGAGAAACGTCGAAAAATGGTTTTTTCGCCATACGACCACTTTTAAGACCATTTTTTTGACCTTTGAAAATTTTTTCACCCACATCCAGAATTTCGGTGCTGCCCACCCATGAGCATAAGCCCCGTCCCAGCTAAAAAGTCTGTCCCGGGACATCCCTGTTAAAAAGCGAACGAATTTTAAAAATTTTTAAAGTCTTCTTAGAAACCTTTCAAAATATTTCAAGTATTCCTAACAACTTTGTAGGAAAACTTTACAAGAGCTTTGTAGGTTCACATCTCTCTCAAAATGTCACGAAATCGCATGACACTGATTTAAAAAAACATGATCAGCAATAAAGAACAAAAATATGACTGAAATTTATCCTCTGAATTTTCCGATTTTTTGAACAGTTGTTGTCAAGACCTATCAATTGTAGACCCTAGCTGATGACGATTTGCAAGAGGTAGACTCAATAAAATTGTGATAAAAATTTAAACGTTTTGTCAAACATTTACAATTATCGTTCGCAAACAGACTGGCCAAGCGGCCAGATTTCGAAAATTTTAGATTTAGGCGTACGAGTAGGTTAACTTTTTTTGCATGACAGATAGCAAATTTTATAAAATTTTGGCAATCTTAAGAATGATTGCATAAATAGCCCCTAGTGTACATGCAAAAGGAAGGATGAAGGGGATCCCATCATACATGATCTTGGGGGCAGGGGTTTGGAGGGTTTCACCCCCCGCAGAATCATTTTTCACCCACCATAGAACTAGCGATTTTTCAAAAGTTCCCCGGACTTACCTGAAAATTGGTAGAAAAAGTGTCTTTTTAAGGGTTTTTGGCTATCTATTTGCTCAAAATCGCCAAATTTTCGGCGCTTCGCGCCATATACTCATGTTTTAAGCGATCGATATATTGGTCAATTTATTCGACTTTTTTCCAAATTTTTTTCATGATTTTATGCTCTAGAAGGATAGAGAATCGTCAGAAACGCCAAAAAACGATGTTTTTAAGGCGTACCGGCCATTTTTGGGCCCTAAAAAGGCACTTTAGGTTTTCACCCCCCCCCAAATTCCCATGCTGTGCATGTATGGACCCCATCCAAAGCCGGTCGCCTCCTATTCCGAAGCCAGAAATGTTTGAAGCTCTCCTCACAAGTTTTTAGCAAAAAGTTGCGTTTTCGGGATATTTTTACGTGCTGTTTTGCCATTTTTGGCCTCTATGACGATGCTCTACCTTTCTAAAGCATGAAAACATAAAAGATTTGAATAAATTGAACATAATTTAGTCAAAAAATGGGCGTATGGCGCGAAGCGCCAAAACATTGAAACTTATGCGCAAACAGATAGCTGAAGAGACTTCAGCACGTTTTCTACGAATTTTTTCTGTAAACTTTTATAAATAGCGAAATCTGGGCGGGGACGCAAGAATTTCTAGACGGGGTGAAATCTTTCATGTGGAAAGGATTGAATCGAAACCCCTGAAGAACAAGTATATACGGCCACGCCTTGCACTGAGCTGTGCCAAAAAATTATTCGCCTCCCTTACACACTTTACACAAATCGAAAAAAGGCGACTCACTGGCTCGAAACGTACGAATTAGTCCTAGAATCGTCTTTCAGCCTGACTGGCCAATTAATACGTTTACTATTGGATCGGCTAATGTCACTGTAATTGTTTTGTTTTAATTTTATCGAATCGCGATGCTTGTCATAGACAACGCGACGCAAATAATTAGAATCTCTGGAACTCGTATAACCCGTCGAACTGGATCGCCTCCGCTTATGAGTCATAGCACGAGTCCGTTGATTAAGGTTTTAATAAATGCAACTAAAGGAAACAAATGTAAACAGTAGTTATGCAAGTAAATTTAGAACATTTTGAAATGCATTCAAAATTTTGACTGAAGAAATATGCGAACGACTACGCGAAGATTCAGTAGATGATAGAAATATTTATTCACTTAAGGTACATTACGAACGTTAGAACGCCATTCCCAACAAAATTCGTTATTATGTAAACGAATTGCAAAAAACGTCACGGTTTAAGCTTTCATAGCGACCTTTTCATTCAAACGCGTCAGCTTTTTTTCCGGAAAAGCCATTTTTGGCTATATTGATTATATTAAAATTTTCTCGTCAATCCTTTAAGCGTTTATCATCTAGGAAGATAGTGCATCGTCAGAAACACCTCAAAATATTGTTTATAACGCGTATAGTGCTGGCCTCTAAAAAAAAACCAGTCGATTTGTAACCTAAAAAAAACCACCCCTTTTTTCCATAACAAAAAGGAGATGACTGATGATATTATACTGGCGAACAAGCTATGCCATGAGGATTACAATTGACCCCTGGTCGCTTTCCGGATCATTCAGAAACTTGAGATATAAATTTGTCGAAAAGTTCCTAAAAATTGCCATTTTTATGATTTTTTTAAAGCATTTTTGAGGGTCAGTATTTCTACCCGTATTCATATTTGTTGGAATCTTTTATGTTTTCACGTTAGGCTCCCTTGCAGACTAATGTCAGAAAAAATTTAGTTCTTCTATGTCATCCACATAGCTACAGTATACCTTCAAAGCCAAACCTAAAAAAACCAGTTGTAACCTAAAAAAAACCAGCGCCAATTTTTACAAAACTTAGCAGGAATGTGCCTCGTAGCACCTTTCATGATGCCTGATATTTATTTTTCACAAAAAATAAGAATCACCCCAAAAACTGCCAAAAAAGTTCGATTGTAACCTAAAAAAAACCACTGTAACCTAAAAAAAGACCAATGCTGAGTATACGTTGCCATAGCAACGAAATTACTTTTTCATCAAGTTGCATAATTTTGCACTGATTTCTTGCAGAGGATGTAGAAGAGACTTACTTAGAGTCTTTTTTATCAATTGAAGACTGTATTTGTGAAATTTATAGAACTTTTAATGAAATTCAGAAAAATTATTGATTTTCATATAAATGTGATAAAATGAACGGAAATATCGTGAAAAATGATTTTTTTTTTCAAAATTGTGGTCATTTAAGGTCAACTAACTGTTTCACGCTGCCAACCATGCACTTCGCATAACATTTTGGGGGTGGTTTTTTTAGTTCCCATGGTTTTTTTTAGGAAAAAGTGGTTTTTATTCAAAGTTTCGTATTTCATGCAAGCTTGCTATGAAATATGGCGCTTAAAAATTCTTCCATGTAGCAAGTTATAGGCCTAGGGCAGCTGTCAAAAATAGATGTTTGTTGACTTCTTCAATGCTATTTGTTTTGAAGTTATAAGCCAAAAACATGAAAATGGTTTTTTTTAGAGGCCAGCACTATAGGTATCCATCGTTTTTTGAGCCGAACAAATGAAATTTTAAAAAATTTCGATCTCACTTATTCCCCGAAATTTCCATCTTGTGCATGTAGATTTGATTATATAAATACATGTAACAAGTCGAAATTCTGGATAGAAGGATGCCCCCGATCATACATGTAACGGCTCTAAATTGGGGGAGGTCCCGGCCATTTTCTAGAAGGCCAAAAAATTTGAGTTTTTATCCAAAAATTGGAAGAGGGTCGAAAAATTTTTTGGCTTTGGGAGGGGGAAATGGGGGACGGCCGACTTTAGGTGGGGGATTTCCCATCACACGGTTACATGTATGCCCCCGGCCATTCTAGGGAGGGTGGGGGGTGAATGATCTCCAATTTTTCGCCAAAAAAAAGGTCAAAAAACAACTAAAAACGGCCAAAAACTTCAGTTTTTTCAAAAATCGTGGAGGGTGATATCCCCAAAAACCTAAACAGTGCATTAGACGTTCCGGTCCCGGCTAAATTTCGGGCCCGGTCGTTCACTGGGGGAATTTACCCCCTATGTGGAAGTGTGGATGTCAGAAATTTTCTGGCTCTGGGGAAATGGGGGGACGACCAACTTAAGGTGAAGGATCCCCCAGCGCCCTTATTACATGTATATATGATCTAATTACATAGAGTACATAACAAGAATTACAATTAACGAATGTCGAGGTCGGACCTCTACACATGTAAGAAGTAAATGACTTAGCGGCTCATAGTCACATGTGGGCGGCACTGAAATTCTGGGGAGGAAATGCAAGCTTTTTCAAAGGCAAAAAATGGCCTGAAAATAGTGGTATGGCGAAAAAACAACATTTTTCAAATTTTTCAACGTTTCTCATCAAGCACGCACTATCCATTGGCATCAAAAAATTGCGAAAAAAAACAAAAATAATTTTCAAAAATCGAATTTTCCTCCCCAAACTCCCCACGTCCAGGTGTGCTCATAACTTAAAGTGAGGCTGAGTAGGGATAGTAGGCCGTTTTTCGTCTTTCCTAAATTCTTTTATTTTTTAATATTTTTTATTTTTTTCCGGCATTTTCTTTTTATATTTTTTATTTTTTCATTATTTAATATTTTTTCATATGTTGTTCCTACAATCTTCTTAAAAGATGATAAGAAAGCTTAAAAGCGCAACTTATTATTGCCCAAAAGTCTGAACTGATCAAGTTTTGCGAGTGCTTTGGAGCAGCACGGCAGCCAACTGTTGAGCGGGAAATGATAGCCCAGGTTACGAATTCCGATCAGGAGAAAAATTATCTACATTTGAAAATATCTTAGTTACTTACCTATAGTCCAGTGAAATATTGACGAGTTAAATACTCATAAAAATATAAAAATTCTAGAATAAGATGGTGTAACGCGTGACGCAGTATTTTCTTGTTTATCCAAAAAGTACAAATAAATCTACAAATTTTTGAAAAATATCTTTTTTTGGTCAAAAACTCGATAAGTATTTATGTAGACGTCAAAATCACTCTTTTTTCCATTTGGCCAATGTTTGTTCCTTCTAGAGCATAAAACAAAATAATTTAGAAAAAATTTTGAAAGCATTCGAGTAAATTAAAGAATATATAATTTAGTCAAAAACTGACTTGTCATGCGACGCCAGTCGCCAAAAATTCGACACTCTTACTTCAAAATTTAGGTGTTGGAAGAATTTCAAAAACCTCGTATTTTTAAAGAATATTAACGATTTATGACGTCATTAACAATAATAATGATAGCGCAATTGCAATTGTCCATTTCGTATAACATGATGGTCTTGTGACTATCAAGTAGTCGGTGGTGCACAGATACCTAGCTAAAGCCAATAGACTATGCCTCAGGAAAAATTAAGTGAATCAGATTGTTTTGACAATCTTATTTATACCTACGGCTAGGTACAATAAAATCTCGAGGATTTTACCGCGCGTTAAATATTCCGCCGATTTTGAATTCTTGGAAAAAATTAATATGTACGTACGTGCCTTAAGAGAGGAATAAGAAAATTTATTATCAAGAAAATACGAAATAATAAGGCTGTTGAAGTTCATGTGTTTAAGGATAGGCGAAAAGTAAGCTCTGCCTTTAGGAATGTTTCGGATTAGTGTCCGAAGCGTCGGGGGACTGTAACTGAGCGGGGTTACTAATGTCTTAGGCTTAGTTATGTGCATTCACATTGATGCCAGCGCATGGGCTAAGCCTGAGATAAATAGAGCAAAAATTGTGTAGCGAGCGGAGCAATTTTTGCTCCATTTATGCCTCAGGCTTAGCCCATGTCTGGCATCAATCTGAATCCGCAAGGAATTGCTGTCGCCACAAATTGTGAACTGAAAAAGGATTTTTTTGTCAAGACATGCAGAAAAAACCGCATTCCAATCGATAAAGCCACTTTTTTGGATTCAGCAATGTCAAAAACCCAGGAAAATAGCATTTTCGACAAAAAGAACACGAAGGTCACCATGTTCTGAAAAATTCCAAAATTTCAAGATGTTGAAAAAAGTTTGGGCATGCTTCACATTGTGGGAAATTTTCGTAATGCAAAAATGCGTTCTAGAAGGGTAAAATTAAGAAATTTTTCCGGCGCTTCTCATCGGATTGATTTATTTTTAATGTTGTTTTTTATCTATGTTTCCGGCGGCCGATTGCCGCACCTTTATCTACAACCTGCTCCAAAACTTCGCTATATTTGAATATCCTCATCAACTGAACAGATTTGGACAATTTTTAGAGCGCAAAAATGCGTGATAGAGAGCCAAAATGTAAAAAATTTTCCGTCGCTTCGTGCCGTATTGATTTAATCTTAACTTGTTACTGATGTTTAATCCGGGCCATGCCCATTGCAGCACTTTTATCGATAACTTGTTCTGGAACTTTACTAGATTGAGAATTCTCATCTTATGCACGAATTTTTGGGCAATTTCTGAATGCAAAAATGCGTTTAGAGAGGAAAATGTCGAAATTTTCCAGCGCTTCGCGCCGAGTCGATTTAATCTTTTCACTTATCATTGAAGCTTAGGCCGCGCCGGATTAGGCCAGTTTTTGTAATTCAAAAATGTATTTTAGAGAGCCAAAATTTCGAAAGTTTCGGATAATTCGCGCCGCATTGATTTAAGTTTACATTTGTTATTGATCTTAAGTTTGAAAGTTTGAAAGTTTCAAAGTTCATTTCTACAGCGAAAATACGTCATCAGAAACTTTAACAAAGAGAAAATGTACAGTCACAGTAAATGTAGAAAACAGAATAAAAGACATTAGAGCAATAATACAAATACAGCTCGTACCAAGAAGAAACATTGCTGTGCAAGGTCATAAAGGCAATGCTCTTAATTATGACTAAGTTTTAATCTCCATGGTTAATTTTTAGATTTTCTAATCTTAGCCTAAACACATTACTACTGGAAGCGTTTACCACAGATTCAGAGAGCATATTCCAAACATTTATTATTCTGTGACTGAAAAATATTTCTTCAATTTAGATTTTAGAACAGTGACTTTTAATTTTAATGTGCTGGTGGATCTAGTGTTGTTGTGATAATGTGAAGAAGTCATTTACATTAGCATCAACTGCTGAATGAAACATTTTGTATACCATAGTTAAGTCGTACAAAGAGATTCTAGATTTAACACCTGATGTCGATCCTGAGAAGACATGATGTTTGGATAATGGCACCCTAAGACACGTTTAGTGAAGTATCTTTGAACCTTTTCATTGTTACGAATATTTTGCTTTGTATGTGGTGACCAAACAGAGGTTGAATGTTCTAAGAGAGGCCGTACATATGTTTTATAGGCCGTTGTGAGAAGTTTCAAGTCCTTACTTTTAAAACAGCGAAAAATTAGTGACATGCGATGGAAGGCCTGCTTTACAAGTTTGCGTATGTGAGCAGTAAAATTTAGTTTTTCATCAATTGATATGCCTAAATCTTTTACAGGGGATTTTGAGGTTGAAATAACGCCATTATTTATCGTGTAAACCATTCGAGAATTATTATGACCAAAATGGAGGACCTGACATTTCGGTAAGAATAAAGAAAGCTGCCAAAAATCTGACCATTCAGAAATTCGATTTAGCAAATTTCGAAGGTGGAAAGAGTGCTAAGACTTTGCATAAATCTCAATATCATCTGCGAAAATAAGCATGTTTAAATAATGATCAGTTAGTAAAGATGTAATGTCATTTATGTAGAACAGAAATAAGATTGTACCCAGGACGCTGCCCTGTGGCACACCACCTAAAACACAGGTATCATTCGAAAAATTATTAGCAATTCTAATTATCTTAGTTCTATTACTAAGAAAGTTTTTTATCCATTCAAGTACGTAACCTTGAATACCGTATTTTGACAATTTGAGAACCAGTTTACAATGAGAGATAGAATCAAATGCATTTGCAAAATTCAAGTATATAGCATCCGTGGGCTCTTCTTTGTCTACATTGTGAATTATCTAATTAAGATAGCACAAGAGTTGCAACTCACATGATTTTCTAGGAAGAAAACCAAACTGTTCAAACGAAATCAAGTTATTTCTTTTAGCATAATCCATTAACTGAGCTTTCAAGACTTTTTCAAGAATCCGGCAGCTAACACAAGTTAAAAAAATCGGACGATAATTAGACAATAAAGATGCATCGCCTTTTCTTTATGACTGCAACTACGAAAGCAGTTTTCAAATTTTAGGTAAGGAAGGTTCCAGACAGTAAGAATACTAGAAAAATTTTTTCCAAAGGAGTTTTCAATTAATAAGCTAATTTTTTGAAAAGAATACTTGGAAGCCCATCAGGTCCACTAGAAGGTGAAGAACTCGAACCTTTTATAGCAGCTATATCGTCTTCCGTACTTCCGTACACGAAATATGATCATTAATACTTTCTGTAAAGGGTGCAGGTGAATAAGGTAAAATACCATTATCGAGGGTGAAAGCAGAAGAGAAGAAATTGTTAAGCAGATAAGCTTTTTTGGATTCGCTAAAAATGCATTTACCGTTTTCATCTTTTAGGAGTGGAGAAGGCATTTTATCCTGTAAACCTTTACCAACGTATCTGTAAAATTTCTTTACATCTGACTTTTCAACGAGTTTTTGTTCGTTTTTACAGTAACGCTCATAAACAGCACTTTCTGAAGAAGCAGTAATTTGTTGGTATTTATGCTTTAATTCAGACGTTCTAAATTTTTTTTGAGCTTTCTCCACATACATGTTTAACTTTTTATTATAATTATAAATAGAGATGTAACTTCATTTATGATAAACAGGAATTTTTTATGAAATTCATCTATATTTGTGCCATCAAAAAAAGCATCTTCCCAACTAATATAATCAAGGAAAGTAGCAAAATCAACGTAATTTCTGCGATTAAAATCTCTAATTTTTTCAATATTTCTTGCCGTGTCGCACCGATCACTACACTTTTATCGACAGCTTGTTCTAGAACT
The DNA here is from genome assembly GCA_036768485.1 of Mermis nigrescens. NCBI lineage: Eukaryota > Metazoa > Nematoda > Enoplea > Mermithida > Mermithidae > Mermis > Mermis nigrescens. Next base: position 51,248 of record JAVLUZ010000530.1, read on the forward strand.
GTAATATCATTGAAAATTCTATCTTCTACACGAATTTTCGGACAATTTTCGTAATGCGAAAATGCTTCTTAGAGGTAAAATTTCGAGAAGTTGCAGGCGTTTCGCGCCGGATTGATTTAATTTAATTATCTACTATTGTTATTTAGGCCGCGCTGCACCGATTGCAGCAATTTTATTGCAAAAATGCGCTTTAGATAAGTGAAATTTCGAAAATTACTGGTGCTCCGCGCCATTTCGATTAATTGAGTTTTTCTTCTTCGATGAGACTGCAGAAATGAGCTAAAGTGCACTAGTGAGGACCTGAAAAATGCAGTTTTCGGACAACATATTACTGATCGTTATATTCATTGCAGCACACTAAATGTACAATACAAAATGTTCAAAAACTCATTTTGGGTCTCGCGATTTTATGTATAGCCAAGAAAACCAAAAAAACATCGATTTCCAACATGAGTGCACAATGAACAATGTTTTAACGTTTTCTAGACCCTCAAATGTGAACCTAAATTTGATATGTGGAAAAAAATTTTGGGTATGATTCACATTGTGGACCGAATCGCTGGAAAAAACGGTGCTAACAGACAAGAAGATTCAGGAAGAAAGAACAAGCCAAATTCGATTTCTTGGAGCCATACAGTAAGAGACTATCATTATATCTGATACATTTTCCTTTTGATTGACTTGTAAACATGCAAATTTAAAATATTTTGTCATGGAGCCTGTATGACAATATTTATAGAGTTGTAAATCGATTACAAAAACGATTTGAATTTGTAGAGATGGCTCTACACCCCATTTTCGTTGCGTTGGTTCAACGCGAAATTCCATTCGTTTTGTGCTATTTGGTACATACATGCCGATGACTGTTTGCCCTAGATGCTAAATTTCGTGCTTAATTTCCATTTGCACGTACGGCGACCACTCAGCGTAACGCTTTAGTGTGTCGCCCGGGACCACCTTCCCTCTTAAAATTATCATATCTTCATTTCCTTTCCCACACATATTTTCAATAAAAATCCGGGATAGGAAAATGGGCACTCGGGCCTAATGCGACTTGAGTACTGTAACTGCGAGTTACACGGTAGGCGAACTTGCCTTAGCAGTTCGCGATAGCCATAACATAGCCAATACTAGTAGCTATCTATGATAGTGCACTGTGGGCTATGCCTTCGGTCTTCCCATTATTTCCCCAAATTTTCAATAATAAAAAACATTTAGATACCTGTCCGGTAGCATAGAGTTAAGTGTATGATAATAGTAATTGTTTCATGCATACCGCTTACGTGAATTGAGAACTTTCGATCTGAGATAAAAGTGATTCAGTATTACGTTAAATTGATCTTTCTTTAATTTACTGTAATGGTCCTTGAGGCCAGTGTACGTAACGTTGTAGTTGTAGTCTGGCTTTTGGTTTTTTTGTTGGCCGGTTGTTCGACTGTACATTACCGTTTTTCTTTTGCGTATTTTGTTGTCCGGCTATAGGCCGTGAATTCTACGTCGAATCAAAATATAGAAAACCTACCCAGTGGTTTTGGTTATACCGAGGGTTAGGTCGGCCACCATCCCTACGTTGAGGATTTCCACCCATCTAGTGGACTGATAGGTAAATTTTGTATGATAGTCTATTTTATTCGAAAATCATAATTTATCTCTCAAGCCAAGAATTGATCAAAATTATTATCTAATCTTTAAGGATGATTGATCAGCATAGAGCTCGTTGTTGTTGTTTTCATTGTTCAGCGTGCTACACAAATTAGGAACCAAATACATTTCGAATCAGGCACTGATTGAAAATAAGTTAATTAACAACTTGAGCTTGAGATAGGTCAACTGACCTCTGCGGCAAATTCCGAGACTAGGTAGGTAGCCTTAGGTCTTAGGGCGTAGCTGCTGAGATCACCCGACATAGAAGCAGCCAGCAATATTAGGGCTGAGGGGATCGAAGTCGTAAGGTCTCTAAGGGTCCAAAGATCGAAAGCCATTAGAGCCGCGCTGATTGGGGCCAGCACTAAGCGCAGACTTAAGTACCTACGTACCTAGGTAAATCTCAAAGGTAATGTATCCGTCCTATGCCGATTCTTAGTAGGTATAGACGGCTTTACATTTACATTGGAGGTCCCACGGAGATCCCTTTGGGTCGCTCGCCCGAAGGGCCACTTTTTTAAGGGGAGGGTAGTGTAACTGCTGTCAGTAGTTACATGCCTTTTGAACTCCGGTTCAAACGCCTATGACGGGAAGGTAATACCCCAACAGGCTTCATTCATGCCGATGATGAGCTAAGATGGGCTATAGCGGTATGCCTAGCACGCTCACCAGGCCATTATGCACTAATCGATAGACCCCATCTGCTGCTCTCTTAGTTGCATCATTATGCACCAATCGATAGAACCCATCTGTTGCTCTCTTGGTTGCATCATGCTCACCAATCGATAGAGCCCATCTGTTGCTCTCTTGGTGTTGCTCGATCGGTATTGCACACTGCCTTTTCAACAGTGCTGCAGTCGGGTTTTAACCCGTGAGTTTATGCTCCAGGTGGGCATAAAACTCAGCCAATCCTCGTTTTTGTTTGAGCGCTGGTTCGGCTTGTGAAAGCAACCGAACACTGATCAGTGGCGGACCTTCGGGTCTGCCCAGTTTTGTGAGACTCTTACAAATGGAGGTTAATCCTAGCTGAGGACTTTTATTGCCCAGCTCCGCAACTGCCAGTAGCTATAGCGGCAGCCACCACCGTTGCCTCAGTAACGGAAGCGTTGGCTCACGCTAATGTGTTTGACAATCCTGACTTACAAGTGCAGGCTTTGCAGACCGTTGCCGACACAGTTTCGGGCCCGGTCAATGCGCCTGACATGGAACCTAAGTCAAAACCAACTAGCTCAAGTACACCAGCTTCTGTGTTTTCTTCGCAAACCGATATTCCCTATGATTTGCCTATGGTTGATGTAGAACCATCGATCTCCACTGAAGACGATGATTTATCTCCCAAACGTTTAGTGATGGCGTTATCCGACGCCGAGCTGGAAAGACAGGCTAACGTGTCGCCACCGCGTGTAACACGCGGAGCAATGGCTCAAAAAGGAATTGTTACCGTTTCACAACCGATTGTCTCGCAATCGCTTGCGGCGGCTCAACAAGCACCCTTGGGTATCAGTTCGCTTGGATTTTTACCGACTCCTCAGCCGGTTGGGGCAGAGCGTCAAGCTGACCCTGATGTCATTAATGACTGAGATTATTGGTTTTCCGCCACAACCACAATGTACTCTAGCTGCACACAAAGTACCACAAGTAGCATTATACACGCAAGTCACGACTCAGTCCGTGCCACAAGGTACGTCGGCACCGGATACTTGTTTTACGGCTCCTATGGCCATGATGGGTGTGTCTAGTACCGTGGCGAATTTGCAACCACAGGCTATGCAAAGCCAATCATCAAATATGGAAGTCGCAATACCTGCGCACATTCAAGCTATTCGCGAACATATTGCCGCGAATGAAAGCGCTAGAGTCCAAAATCGCTCATGCTATGTACAGCATTTTTTCACCATGATGGAAAATATGACGCGCGGACCACCGTGCACTATTGCGCCAGTCGTTTTGCACAACTTACGTTCCTATTTGGGTGAGGTCGCAGGATCGCGTTTGTACGATCAGTTGGTCGAAGCTGCTCAAGTGTACTTCGATCGAGTGTACGCAATTCATTTGCAGTACGCGACTTCGACTGACTCGCCCTTGCGTCCATTAGTGTGGTCTACAATCGCACAGCCTTTGGCTGATGCCAATTGTGAGCCCGCGCCTCAATTTATAAGCAAAATGAGCATCTTTAACCGACTATTTTACCCTGACCAATACTTCGTGCGCATATGGTTTTTTATCACAACCGGAATGATGTTATACGAGGTTCTGCTCGAGTATTTGGTCGTACAGCCACACCTTGACGCACCGAGCGAGGTGATCGACAGCGTTACACATCAGATTTGTCCGGATCTATATCCGCACAGAATGTCATCAGCGCCGGATCACGTAGCGCCCATTTTAATATCAACACGTCAAATGGTCGATATTTTCGATACTTTCCGAGAATTTCAGTCATTATATGAGTCGGAGTATCGACACATGACGATCTTCTCTTCAATAGACGTCATGCGCACTACAGCACTTTTGGAATTCTTGGATAGGAAATTCCATTTCTTTGCGTACGCCTACGGCAATGCCGCAATAGGTTGGCGCATGGCGGAACAGCTGCGTCGCATGTTGCACGTAGCATTTCTCGGGGAATCTTACACGCCATTGCCACGTGAGGCTTTTACGGAATTCCCAGACTTAAGAGCACAAATTGAAAGTCCTCATGTTTTACATAACATGATTAGGCAGATTCGGTTAGCTACCGACCCGCCACTCGAAGTTCCTGTTCAATTCGATCCTTTCAGAGGTCAGCAAAAATCTGTATTTTACCTCAAACATCGAATACAAGGCAAATTAGAAAAAATTCGTAAAGAAAGGCAACAGTCATCCTCGCAGGACCCGAGCAGATCCGCAGCAAGCCTTGATATGCCCGAAGTCGATCTTTCTTTGGAAGCACAAATTGCAATGCGTAGAACACGCATGATGATCGAGCAACGCGATCGTGAGAATTTGGCAACGGAAATGCCACGGCGTGCGACAAAGTTACACGCCGCCGGTTCTCTTGCTGAGTCTTCAGAAGTTCGTCATATGTCAGAAGACGAACATAAAGCCAAATTGAATCGTTTTTACGGTACTAAATCCGAGCACACTTTGCGTTGGTTGAAGAATTTGGAAAAACAATGAGTCAGAAGACTCGTTCAAGCTGAAGTTGCAGCTAAGTTAAAAGCGCATTTAGGCCAAAGAGGATCGAGGCGGCAAGACCCGCAGTCATCCCGGCAGCGCTATGCGCAAACGCATCACTGTTCACAATCACAAGCACAACAACAGACACAAGTAAAACCGCATGTACAGCAACACACAAGACCGCAGACCCAACCGCGGCAACAGCAGCAATTCACAGAATCGCGTGAGCGTTCCGAGGCATATTCTCAGGCCGATGCTGGTCATCTGTCGCGCTCGCAACAGCAGCAGCCTTATGAATATCGCTGTCTGCCACAGTCGAACCGCGGAACTCATTGGGGCCGGTCACAATCCCGTCAATGTCAACAATGGGACCAGTCGTATCGCTCACCGTTGGAACAAAGTCAACCAGCCACCGGGGGCTATCAGCCACAACCTTGACCCGGTCCACTTTTGCCCAAACCGTGGCCTGTTACTCAACAACAACAGCGTCCACGCGAACCTTCTCGCCAACGAACTTACGGTTTTACGCCGGAGCAATTATTTACTCCGACGCCACCTATACCGCGTCGTTACGCGGACAACTACGAGGACGACGACAATTTTGAGGACGATGATCGACCCATCAATCCACATCAACGCTTACGCCAGCATATGTACGGGCGTAGGCAATTGCCATATCAGTATTGTGAGCGTTTGAATACGCGTCGCGAACCGGAATTGGATCAAGAATATTTTCAATGGCAACGACGTCGCGGAAAATCGTATGGCTCGAAGGCCAATTACCGCGATCAATATTAATTCACAAAGTTCGACGTACTGAACTTTTGGAACTCTGCGACGGCGTCGACTTCGACCAGCAGCTTTTCGTCAATTTTTTCGTTTTTTGTCCTGATGTGGATTCCAGGACTTCGCGTATTGTTTATTTCTTGTGTATTTTTCTCTTGTCATTTTTCTCTTGCTGTAAATTTTTTCATTGGCGGTGCTCGTATTTTTCCCCGTTATCTCGCATAATTTGCCATTTTTTCTCGTTTTACCTCGTGTTTTAATTTGTCAGTGACTTTAATTTTTTTGTTCAGCATAATTTTGCCTTATCATTCCGTGTCTTAATTTTACTTGTGCTCAATTAGCGGTGTTACTATTATGGTACCTTAACTCTTTAACGGAAAAGGGGTTAATTTATACCCAATCTACAAATTTTTTCAATTCAAAATTTTTCTCATTACCTGGGGACTGAAGGAGGCTAATGGGACAGCATAATCAAATATTATGCTATGTTGTCCAAGACCGGAGTTCATCATTACTTGGGCAACAATATAGTTATCCCTAGCGCCATTGTGAATGTTGCTCGAGAGTTTTCCTGAGTGCGAACGAGGTCATGCGTTGACCGTTATTTGTTATCGATATTTGTTATTTTTTCATTCTTTTTATTTTCGTTTTTCATGTTTGCTCAGGATGAGGTGTTGCGGACACCAGAGTAGAGGCGTTGCAAACGCCAGAGAGCCGAGTTGTAGAGCGTCGCCGACGCTATTCGTGTTGTTGGTACTCCCGAAAAAATTCTCCACTACGTGTCAAATTTTTTTTCTATACGTGGGGGAGTGTAACTGCGAGAGTTACACGATAGGCGAACTTGCCTTAGCATTTCGCGATAGCCATAACATAGCCAATACTAGTAGCTATCTATGATAGTGCACTGTGGGCAATGCCTTTGGTCTTCCCATTATTTCCCCAAATTTTCAATAATAAAAAACATTTAGATACTTGTCCGGTAGCATAGAGTTAAGTGTATGATAATAGTAATTGTTTCATGCATACCGCTTACGTGAATCGAGAACTTTCGATCTGAGATAAAAGTGATTCAGTATTACGTTAAATTGATCTTTCTTTAATTTACTGTAATGGTCCTTGAGGCCAGTGTACGTAACGTTGTAGTTGTAGTCTGGCTTTTGGTTTTTTCGTTGGCCGGTTGTTCGACTGTACATTACCATTTTTCTTTTGCGTATTTTGTTGTTCGGCTATAGGCCGTGAATTCTACGTCGAATAAAAATATAGAAAACCTACCCAGTGGTTTTGGTTATACCAAGGGTTAGGTCGGCCACCATCCCTACGTCGAGGATTTCCACCCATCTAGTGGACTGATAGGTAAATTTCGTATGATAGTCTATTTTATTCGAAAATCATAATTTATCTCTCAAGCCAAAAATTGATCAAAATTATTATATAATCTTTAAGGATGATTGATCAGCATAGAGCTCGTTGTTGTTGTTTTCATTGTTCAGCGTGCTACACAAATTAGGAACCAAAAACATTTCGAATCAGGCACTGATTGAAAATAAGTTAATGAACAACTTGAGCTTGAGATAGGTCAACTGACCTCCGCGGCAAATTCCGAGACTAGGTAGGTAGCCTTAGGTCTTAGGGCGTAGCTGCTGAGATCATCCGACATAGAAGCAGCCAGCAATATTAGGGCTGAGGGGATCGAAGTTGTAAGGTCTCTAAGGGTCCAAAGATCGAAAGCCATTAGAGCCGCGCGATCGGGGCCAGCACTAAGCGCAGACTTAAGTACCTATGTACCTAGGTAAATCTCAAAGGTAATGTATCCGTCCTATGCCGATTCTTAGTAGGTATAGACGGCTCTACATTTACAGTACGAATTGGTATGTGTGCTATCATATCATATGTGTGTTAAAACTCCATATGTGTGTGTCTCATATTCGTGTCTATTTCGTTTGTACATTCTTTACCGTAAGCTTTGCCCATAGGCCTATTGTTATTCTCGTAGATCCATTCCGCGTTTCTTTGTCCGCGTTTGATACGCCTCTTTTTCGTATCGTTTAAAACTGCGTGCGAGCGCAGTTTTGACGACTATTACGACTAGGACGATCCTTTTTCTACTTTAAGACTTTATCATTTTACAGTGAGCTTTCCCAGTTTTTCGCCAGCTTGTATGCTGTGCCCGTTTTCTTTTCCGTGTGACGTATTTTTCCGCATGTAGACTCCTAGTATTTTTCCCTGCTGGCTGCAGGAAAATCTCGTCGTATTTTCGTCGCGTAGTGGGCAGGTCTTTTTCGCCCTTGCGCATTTATTGTTTTACTTGTGTGCCTTCACGGCCATAGTTGTATGCCGTTGGCGGGCTACGTGCCCTCATAATTATAGTGTTTGTTTTAACCGATTAGCGTAACACGACAGTCGGCAGCGTGCACCTTCATGCTGTCGCGTTTTTAATTGCTTCATAATTTTCTGTCCAAAAATATTGTAAAAATTAATTATTTAATGAACAATGATTGGGCTCGGTTCGAATTTCCGTGCTGTTGAATTCTGTCCTTGTGCTACACTATACTTAGGAACCTTCAATATTTTCAAGCACCGGAATTCGGTCCCAAAACAAGTTAAATAATAATCTTTTTGAGCCCTCAATTAGGTTTACGGGGAACTTACTTTAATTAGGTACTTAATCTCAAATTAGGGTTAAGTAAGCAAGTGAAAGTAGGCAAACACCTATGTTTACATTGGAGGTCATTCACGACGACCGGCCGAGCTAACATCGTTTCATTTTCTGCCTAAAATTTTCAAAAAATATTTCCACTTTGCATAATCATATTGTGTTTGTGTGCATTCTTAAAATTTTTACTGTTCGTGTGCATTTTTAACTGCTATTGTGTTCGTGTGCATATTTTTCTTGGTCGAGATTGGGGTTGTGACATAAATTTTTTGTCCTGATCTTAATCTCAATTTGTCTGTCATGCCAGGCAAAAAACTAGCAGGAAAAATGACCAAAACTGGGAGAAAAACCCCAGATAAGTCGCCTAAGCAGGCTAATACTCCTAAATCAACTAGAAGTGTGTCAAATGACTCAGATTCAGATAATAGCGCCAGTGCACAAAATCGTGCAAGCGCAGACAGCGTTGTGAATACAAATCAAACGCTAGGTGTCCAAACTCAGGACAACAGTGTTGACTCTCCGATAGATAATCAAGTTGCAAACGACAACAATATCACTCTTCGTCAGATTTTGAACGAAACGACGATTCCAAATCCGCAAAGATCGGTTTCCGACACAAATGTGAATCGGATAACTGAAAATGGCAATTCAAATAATCTCTTGAATGCGATGTTCTCGCATATGCAAGATTTGGAAAATCGGCTTGAACGTATAGCCGTTGAACATGTGCATGCACAGTTGCAAAATGCAAACTCTGCAAATGCTGATTTGCAGCCTGTTGAGCCACAACCGGTGCCCAACGTCACTGCAAACGCGGACCAGCAGCATTTAGCTCGCTTTGCAAATGCTGACTCGGATTCGGCGCGTGCAGCTTGCAACATCAACGCCCGTCCGTCGTTCGTCTATCCCAGTGCTTCCTAATCAGCAAATTGCGTCGCGTTTATCGCGTCCTACCGTTTCTGTAAACGCTGAGCAGCAACATTTAGCTCGCTTTGCAAATGTTGAACTGTCTCCGCGAGTACAGATCGTTTCGCCAGCCGTTCAGTCGGCCGCGAACCAAGCTAATCCCATAAATTCTGAACTTCCGCCACCTCATGCGATGCATATTCCGCAGAATCAAATTTTCGTGCCAAATACAGGTGCATCAATCCCGCAGGATCAGAACCCACCTCAGAATCAACAGAACCAAAGAGTTCACTATCCTGATCAAGCTACTGACTCTCCGCCGGAAAGTCCAAGGCGTCATAGATCTTCTTCAAGACATTCTCGGCATCGACATCGTGACATGTCATCTGATAGCTCAGAGAATACAGGTATTCGCTACCTAGCTGATTCTATGAATAGAGGTCCATTTTTGCAACAAATTCAGTACACGATAGCCAATAAGAAGTTTTTTCAAGGTGAAAAAACCGATATTCGTGGATTTTTTCACGAACTTGAGCAATTAGCAAATGGTTATAGAATTGATGAAAGATCGTGTCTAGATTTGTTGCCAGCGTTTTTCGACACCTATACGACTAGATTGTTTCGCTCCCTACCCAACGACGTTCGCGAATCTTATGAACTCACGAAACAAGCATTAATTGCAGAGTTTCGGCCTATCGACTCAGATACATTGTTTGATAGATTTCTTGAGCGAAAACAGCACCCATCAGAGTCTGTGAACGCTTATTTTTTGGCGTTACGCGAAGATCTCATTCGAGCTCAACCAGAAATTCAAGTTGACTCGATAGCTTTTGAGAAAATGCTCCGTCATCAGCTCAGAAAAGGGATGAACCCAGATATCGCAAGAAAAGCTTACAAAAGAGCGCCTGAAGCACCGCTTCAAGATTTTCTTCATGCTGCGCGTTGCATAGAGTTTGCGAACCTACAGTATGCTTCAGCTAAGCAGCCTATGCCATATTTACCAGCAACTGCCACTGCAGCATCCAGTAACGTGTTGCCAAAAAATAATTTTCGGCGTTCAACGTATAGTCAAAACGAGACCCCGTCAATCTACGTCTTTTCGTCAATCGCGTCCAGAGACATCTAATGCTTTAGCGCAACGTTATTGCGTGTATTGCAAACACATGGGCCACACCAGAGATGAATGTTTTCGGCGTCAGCAAAACAACAACCGAAATTACCGCAACAGCGAAGCTCACAATCCCAGTGAGTATGCGAATCGATACCATAGCCAACCTAGACCAATGTTTCAAAACAATTCATCATCGTGGCAATCGAACTACCGTACTCCGTATAATTCTCGTGTGTTTCAACACTCACAGTATCCATCTACGTCTCAAAATTACGACTCCCGTCAAGATTTTTGACATCCGAGCAATGATTTTTGGCAAAATTACGGTAATCGCCAAAACTACCGTAATCCTTACAGTAATACGCGAAACTATGACAATGAAAGGAACATGTTTGCAAATAATCGTTTTGCAGAACATTCTCAGAACTATCATCAGCCAAACAACTCATATCAACAATTTTCGCAGCCACCTACACATTCTGATGTTCCAGCTGCCACATACTCGGTATCTTCCACCCCCACCGTTACGTTTCCCCCATCTCAGCCGACTCTTTCGTCACATAATAACGACAATTTCATCGCTTCGTCTGTTTTGACTTCCGAAAATTCGGAACAGCTTTTTGCGTCACAAGCATTTCTTGAGGAGTATCATCGGCTACAGAAGCGATTAGCTGTCTACGAAAAGTTGAATAAGCACATCACACCTAATGATGTAGCTAACACCCCATCAGTAAGCCATGCATCTACAAATTTGCCTACCATTATAGCTCAAATTAATGGTGTGAAACTGCCTGCTTTGATAGACACAGGAGCTCAAGTTACAATGATGACCTTGAGCACTTTTTTGCGCTTAGGTTTCAACTTACCGCCAAAGCAAATAGCTAATGTTGTGCAAGGAATTGGAAAAATGGCAGCCACTGTGCGTTTCACCTATTTAATGCAAATTACGATCGCCGAGCAAACTACACCAGCTATCGTTTCTATCATCAATGATTTACCAGAAGATCTTCTTCTTGGTTTTGACTTTTGCAAACAAGCAATGCTTTTTGTGAATACCGTTGAGGATTGTGCTTTTGCCAACGGTCATCAAATTGAGTTGCTCTCAGAAACAGAGAAAAAGGAGCTACGTGTAAACCCAGATGCGCAAGTCACGCATCCAGTTTGTGCAGGAACGCGACACGTTCTGCCATCAGTCACGTTTTCCCAACCCCCACAAACGTCCAAAGAATCGTTGGAGATGTGCATCGCTCCAACCATGCCTAAAATTGTCAAAATGACTCATCATCATCATTTACTCTGCAAAGACTACAAGTTTAGTCACACCCGATTTTATGTCACTACTGGCCCCATGGTCTATGAAGTAGGCCTAGAATTCGTCGCCAATCATCCAATGCTACAAGCACCGCCAGAAATTGAGCGTCGTGCAAACTATAAAATCCCAGCGGAATTTTTCCCGCATCGTCTTGCAATTCCGCCTGATCTTCATGCTCCTTTGGCCTTAACAATTCGCCAAATGGCTGACGTTTTCAGTTCAATGAATGAATTTTTCGAAGAATACAAGTCAACTTTCCGTTTCATTCCGTCTTTTCAATCTACGACTTTCATGTCTGCGCCACTACTTCTTCAATTCCTCGACAATCGGTTTTTAAGATTCCTATTTTGGTATCGAGAACCTCGAATTGCTTGGCGCATGGTCGAACAGATTTGACGAATGCTTAAATCAATTTTTGTTGAAAAAATTCTCAATCCGTTTCCGAGAGAAGTTTTTGTTGAGTTTCCTGAAATTATTGAGACAACTAAGAATTTGTACACAGCGCATAAGCGAATTCAGTTAATTCAATCGCGCACAGACCCGCCAATCAGTTGTTCAATCGAGTTTCCTTGCTACGCGGCGCGTCAGCAAATTCAAAGTTTCCTCGACGTTCTTCTACCTAAGATTTTGGCCAAAATTCGCGCCCAACAAGCCGCTGGCAACATGTCTATTTCCACGGCTCCAGCCTTCGATGTCTCCCTAGAAAGACATCAACCTGCATTGATTCGTTCGCCAACCGGCGATCCTACTTCCTATCATACCGTCCGCCAAAACGATTTTAGTATTCCGTCAACTGTTTGTGTACCTCGCGACCCGTTGCACCCATCTGTGTGCTATGATTCTCGTCGCCATCAACAAACTATTAGCCCGTCTACTATCACTCGCACCAGTTCGTCGCGTACTTCGCGTCTTGATTCTCAACGACACGGCAATATTATTGCACCGCGTTTTGTCGCGCCGACTGCTTCGTCCGCGCCACATTTTCCGGTTTAAATTCTTGCAGGACCGTTGTCTTGCTCAGCATCATATCGTCACGCCACGTTTTTCGTCTATTCCGTCTCAAGAAGTCAGACGCGCCATGTCTACGTCGCGCGTTATTCCGTCTATTTCACGTGCGACTGATGTTCGTCGCACTCATCAGCCGTCTAATTCTCGCGATCAATCGGATCGCCCCATTCAAACTTTCGTCTATTTGTTTGATTCCGTCTTGAGGAACCAGCTGCGCTCATTCTACGTCGCGCATTATGCCAAATTATTTGCGCACGACTGACGGTCGTCGTACCGCTCAGTCGTATTTGCCTCGCGATCAATCGGATCGCCGCAATTGATTATTTGCTCATCATTCGTTTTCGCTGTGCCAGGACGATGTACCGACCGCCAGCAGTTCGTATTTTTTTCGTTTAATTCGTTTTTCCGTAAATTTTTCGTTTACTAGTTAATTTTCCTGCAGCCACTTTTCCCAAAAATTTTTCTCTCCACCTTAGGACCTTTTTCTTTTTCTCACTATCTTTTTACATATCTCCGTTATTCATTATTTCCATGTATATTTTTCTTTTGCTGTATACTTTTCTGATTTTTTCCCAAAAAACATATTTGTTATTTCACTGTATTTGTCTGTCTTTGATTCATTTATTGTCCTTGTCCATATGTGTTCTCAATTTGTCCATAATTTAAGCCTTTCGTACTCAATACTAATTAAGCCAAGTGACCTGCCCTCCTATCATAAATTATTTTTTCAATCAAAATTCTCCGGGTCCCGGGCAAACAGTCTATTCCGTACGTTGCACAAAACCACGTTGTCAATGCGTCGTCGACGCACCGTTTTTCGTCTCCCGCTGCTCAATTGTTTGACGTAGCCGTACGTCATCCGTACATTTTTCATGCATACGTTTTGTGCATAAAAATGTGTCAGCATCCCGCTTCGATCTGCTGACACGAATCGATAATCGCCCGACTCCACGCCATGGCCGTCTTTGCGCAAAAAGTTTGCGCACAAACGTTTTTGCGCTTAAAAATTTGCACTGCGTGCAAATTTTTCTCGATATCCGAGGGAGTGTAGAGATGGCTCTACACCCCATTTTCGTTGCGTTGGTTCAACGCGAAATTCCATTCGTTTTGTGCTATTTGGTACATACATGCCAATGACTGTTTGCCCTAGATGCTCAATTTCGTGCTTAATTTCCATTTGCACGTACGCGACCACTCAGCGTAACGCTTTAGTGTGTCGCCCGGGACCACCTTCCCTCTTAAAATTATCATATCTTCATTTCCTTTCCCACACATATTTTCAATAAAAATCCGGGATAGGAAAATGGGCACTCGGGCTTAATGCGACTTGAGTACGAATTGGTATGTGTGCTGCTATCATATCATACGTGTGTTAAAACTCCATATGTGTGTGTCTCATATTCGTGTCTATTTCGTTTGTACATTCTTTACCGTAAGCTTTGCCCATAGGCCTATTGTTATTCTCGTAGATCCATTCCGCGTTTCTTTGTCCGCGTTTGATACGCCTCTTTTTCGTATCGTTTAAAACTGCGTGCGAGCGCAGTTTTGATGACTATTACGACTAGGACGATCCTTTTTCCACTTTAAGACTTTATCATTTTACAGTGAGCTTTCCCAGTTTTTCGCCAGCTTGTATGCTGTGCCCGTTTTCTTTTCCGTGCGACGTATTTTTCCGCACGTAGACTCCTAGTATTTTCCCCTGCTGGCTGCAGGAAAATCTCGTCGTATTTTCGTCGCGTAGTGGGCAGGTCTTTTTCGCCCTTGCGCATTTATTGTTTTACTTGTGTGCCTTCACGGCCATAGTTGTATGCCGTTGGCGGGCTACGTGCCCTCGTAATTATAGTGTTTGTTTTAACCGATTAGCGTAACACGACAGTCGGCAGCATGCACCTTCATGCTGTCGCGTTTTTAATTGCTTCATAATTTTCTGTCCAAAAATATTGTAAAAATTAATTATTTAATGAACGATGATTGGGCTCGGTTCGAATTTCCGTGCTGTTGAATTCTGTCCTTGTGCTACACTATACTTAGGAACCTTCAATATTTTCAAGCACCGGAATTCGGTCCCAAAACAAGTTAAATAATAATCTTTTTGAGCCCTCAATTAGGTTTCCGGGGAACTTACTTTAATTAGGTACTTAATCTCAAATTGGGGTTAAGTAAGTAAGTTTCACTAGGTGCGCGCAGTAGAGGGCTGGGCTATCTTGATAGGCCGGGGCCAGGTCTTACCCCCGAGTCGCCTTTTTGTGCGAGCGCGTGAGATTAAGCTAGGGCATAAGTAAGACTCGTAAACGTAGTTAGAGTCTACGTTTACAAATTCAAGCAGAAATGGTGATTCGCTATAAAGCTATGGATGCTTCCTTGGCGCCTAAAACACTTTCCATGCATACGGTTTCGGGTTCAGTTGTTTCATCAAGTGGGAGGAAGGGGAAGGGGGCGGGCGGCACTCGACCTTTTCCATGAACACTAAAAATGAGTCCAGATTACATAGTCATGCGCAAAATAATTTTCTTAGTTGTTTTACTTTGACTTCTTTTTATTCAATTTAGGGGCAGGATTTTTCTAGACTTAAAATTTTTTTGGAAATTCTACGCGAAAATGTATTTCGTTATGTAGAGCGAAAATCCGGCGCGGCGTGCAAGAGAATGTATGAACTTGCGCTAGAAGAACATTTATAGTCTGATTTCTTAATGATGCATGAAATTAAGAGGTAAGCAAATGTTTTATTATTGTAGGGTACCCGATTTCTCTGTTGCGCGACGGAGTCTGGAGCATATGTGGGCAGCAAGAAAATTCTGGGGGGTGCAAGATTTTTTTGAAGGTCAAAAAATGGCCTTAAAAATGGTGGTATGGCGATAAAAACACCATTTTTCGACGTTTCTCATTAAGCACTATCCATTGGCATCAAAAAATTGCGAAAAAAACGAAAAAAATTTTCAAAAATTGAATTCTGGGGGGTATTTTGATTTCTGGGGGGGTATTTTGGTTTCTGGGGGGTGCATACCCCCCAAACCCCCCACGCCCAGGTGTGGTCCGGAGTACCCGAGTAGTCTGTCGAGCATTGAAAAAGTTTGAGTTACAGTATGTAATTGCTGTCAGTAGTTGCACGCCTTTTTGAACTCCGGTTCAAACGCCTATGATGGGAAGGTAATACCCCAACAGGCATTAAAGCCGATGATGAGCTAAGACGGGCTATAGCGGTATGCCTACCACGCTCACCAGCCAATTATGCACCAGTCGATAGAGCTTGCTCTCTTGGTCTCATTATGCTCACCAATCGATCGAGCCTAAAGTGCTCTCTTGGTGTTGCATTCGATCAGTATTGCACGCCGCCTTCTTAACGGCGCTGCAGTCGGGTGTTAACCCGTGAGTTTATGCTTTAGGTGGGCATAAAACTCAGCCGATCTCGTTTTTGCTTGAGCGCTGGTTAGGCTCACGAAAGCGACCAAACACTGATCAGTGGCGGACCTTCGGGTCTTCGGGTGAGACTCTTACAAGTAATAGGTGGGTACTTTTGATTATCAATCCTACATACATATACATAGCAAAAAAATGCTCCGATAGAACAAAAAAGATTAATATACTTGGAATTGTGGATTATTAAGGATGTAAAAGGAGGGGACTAGGAAAAATCTACCTAAAGTCGCAAAATTTGCTTAAAATCAGACTTTCTCTAAGCAACGCAAAAAATCGAAGTATACTCTGCGGCCTCTAAAAAAGTGTCTTTTTTAAATAATGTTCGAAGTTTCAGATAAGAGTGTATAAACGAAATCTATCAAGGTTACTTTTTTAAATTGCTGGCACCTGATTGATAGAAAACTAAGTGGTATTGTATTTAAAGTTGTTGTATTTTGTTATGAGCATTATAGCAAGCAAAGCAGGGGCCGATCAATTAGTACACACAATCGTTACCGGCATGCTAGTGTGTCTACATTTAGTCTGTTTCAAGTCAACTTACGCGTTTCCTACTGTTTTAAACCAACCATGTCTCAAATTGTCTTCAATGTTTTGTAAATACACGGCCGCCTTATGTATACAAAGAATCAACATAGGACGGGTGTATTTGCCTTCGAGACTTACTTAGGTACGTAGGTACTTAGATCTGCACTTAGCGCTGGCCCCGATTGCTTAGCCTGGGATCGCTTCGATCCTTGGACCCTCACAAATCTTACGGCTTCGATCCCCTCAGCCCTAATATTGCTGGCTGCTTCTGGTCGGGTGATCTCAGCAGCTACGCCCTAAGACCTAAGGCTACCTACCTAGTCTCGGAATAAGCCGCGGAGGTCAGTTGACCTATCTCAAGGCTCAAGTTGATTATTTAACTTCTTTACAAGATTCGATTCCAAAAGAAATGTTTTGGTTCCTAATGTGTATAGCACAAAAAACCTTGAAAACAACAACAACAACGAGCTCTATACTGATCAATCATCCTTAAAGATTAAATAATGTTTTTGATCAATTTCAGGTTTGAGAAAAGAATTAAAGCTTTCGAATAGAAAAAGCAATCATAAGGAATTTACCTATCCGTCCACTCTAGATGAGTCAAAATCCTCGACGTGGGAATTTCCGACCTAACCCTCGGTATATCCGAAAACCACTGGGTAAGTTTTCTTCAATTTATTCCAAACGCTGAATACACGGCCTATAGCCGGACAACAAAAATAAGCAAAAGAAAAGACAAAACGTAGGCAACTATACAATCGTACGATGGCCAACAAGACTGCCAACAAGACTGACTACACTGGCCTCAAGGGACCATTACAGTAAAATAAACAAACGTCAAATTAACGTAATACTGAAACACTTTTATCTCAGATCGAATGTTCTCGATTACTACAAGCGGTATGCATTAAACAATTACTATTATCATACACTTAACTCTATGTTACCGGACAAGTATCTTATTGTCTTCTATTATTGACAATTGGGGAAAAAGTGGGAAGACCGAAGGCATAGCCCACAGTACACTATCGTAGATAGCTACTAGTATTGGCTATGTGATGGCTACCGCGAACTGCTAAGGCAAGTTCGCCAAACGTGTAACTCTCGTAGTTACAGTTTGCCATTTCATTCAATTGGCTTAGAAAGACTGTTAGTTTACTCAATATCATTTCCCATAGCTACTGAATAGCTAACGTGCTGCATTTTCAATCATTTTTATGGTTAAAGATTTATTTTAATCTATTGGCCGCAGAATATACTTCGATTTTTTGCGTTGCTTAGAGAAAGTCTGATTTTTAGCAGATTTTGCGACTTTAGGTAGATTTTTCCTAGTCCCCTCCTTTTACATCCTTAATAATCCACAATTCCAAGTATATTAATCTTTTTTGTTCTATCGGAGCATTTTTCTTTGCTAGTACTCAACTTTTAATTAGCATGATTTGAGCACATCAGTCAGTAAACACAAACAGTAACATGCCACAATAATGACAGCAGTCCAAGAACACGGAAAACCATATTGTTCTTAACATCAGCATTATCCTTTTCAAACAAGACAACCTTATATTATTTTAACAGATCAAAGTTTTTCAGCATTAACTTTACGCAAATATCAAGTGTAAGGAACACTAACGCTCAGATTTGGAAGTAAAATAAATTTGTAGTATAAACTACATTTTAACAACAAATGATTAGTGCAAACTTCACACAACTACTAGGTGTAGAGAAAACTAACAGTCAGATTCTCAATTCTGATTTTACGTAGAACATTTTGAAGAAAATTAAGCTTCCGCAAGGCTCTAGAACAAGAGTTAATATGCAGTGTAAACTTTACACAACCACAGAGTTTAAAGAAAATTCCAGTCGGCTTCGTAATTCTGATATTACGATCAACATTTATGAAAAAATTAAGTATCCACAATGGCCCAAGGACAAATAAATATCAGATGTGTAAACGTAGACTCAAGCTACGTTCACTTCGCTTACTTAACCCGAATCTCAAGCTTATGCGCTCACACGGGGGTTCTCGCCCTTTTTAGGAGATCGATCACCAGCTGGCGATTTGGGGTAAGCGGCCCGGCCTATTCAAGGTAGCCCGGCCCTCTACGCACGCACCTAGTGAAACTTACTTACTTAACCCCTTTGAGATTAAGTACCTAATTAAAGTAAGTTCCCCGGAAACCTAATTGAGGGCTCAAAAAGGTTATTATTTAACTTGTTTTGGACCGAATTCCGGTGCTTGAAAATATTAAGGGTTCCTAAGTATAGTGTAGCACAAGGACAGAATTCAACAGCACGGAAATTCAACCGAGCCCAGCATCGTTTACTAAATAATTAATTTTTACAATATTTTTTGGACAGAAAAATTATGAAGCAATTAAAGAGCGACAGCATGGAGGATACATGCTGCCGACCGTCGTGTTACGCTAATCGGGTAAAATCAAACAATGTAATTAAACAAGGGCACAAAGCCCTGCCAAAGGCATACAACTGATGCCAATTGGCACAAACACGAATGATTAAAAACAAAGCGTACGACGAAAAGAAGCGTGCACACTACGCAGGAAAACTAACAGACGGGTTCTGCAGCCAATCAGATAAAAAGGCACGTACGGAGTCTGCTCACGTACGGCGACGAAAAGAAAAAAGATACGCTCAGCGCGGAAGCTGGCGGAGAGGAGAGGCTCTCAGGCTCAAAAACTAATTGTAAAATGTAAAATCTTAAAGTGCCGCCAAAACTGCGCTCGCACGCAGTTTTAACTGACGCGGAAAAAGAGGCGTAACAACACGAACCAAGAGACATGAAAAGGATCTATGAATACGACAATAGGCCTATGGGCAAAAGCTTACGGTAAAGGTATGTACAAACGAGACAGGCACAAATATGAGACACACACATATGATCTTTTAACACACGTAAGATATGATAACACACATACCAATTCGTACTCAAGTCGCATTAAGCCCGATTCCCATTTTCCTATCCCGGATTTTGATTGAAAATATGTGTGGGAAAGGAATGAAAAATATGATAATTTTTAGGGAAAGGTGGTCCCGGGCGACTCACTTAAGCGTTGCGCTTAACGGTCGTGTACGTGCGAATGGAAATTGAGCACAATAATGTACATCTTGGGCAATCAATCGGTTTTTTTCATCTGTTTAAAAAAGCCCAAACCGATTTTTTCCCAGAAAATTCCCTTAGTGTAAAGTTTACAAACATAAGTTTCGCACATACAAACGTACTACAATCAAAGGGCTACAAACTGACCCAAACCGAATTTATTTACACTCAATGGGGCATTAGCTTCAGATTTTTAAAGTTTACAATGTGGTGGACAGTGAAAAATACGTGTTTGTCCATATTTTTGTTCGCCACTTTCTCTGTTCAGAAGTCGGGAGAGGTCGAATAGGATTAAAATAAAGTACTTTTTAAGAGGTAGCGAAAAAAATATGGACAAACACGTGTTTCACTGTCCACCACATTGTAAACTTTAAAAATCTGAACCGAACGCCCTATTGAGTGTAAAAGAATTCGGTTTGGGCCAGTTTGTAGCCCTTTGATTGTAGTACATTTGTATGTGCAAAACTTATCTTCCGCAAAATATTTGATATGATTTACCAATTAAATACGAAAAAACCTGTTTTTTTCGCCCATTTTACACTTCCGATTTCGAACTTTACACCCCCATAAACAACTCAATATTACGTTTTTTTTAACGCGGTTTGCTATGACGTGTAGCCCTTAAAAGTTACTTTATTTTTATTTATTTAAATTATCTTAACTCATAACCGGAAAAGTTGGCAGAGAAATCTTGGACAAAATCTGTTTTTTACTCATCCACTAGAAACCAATCAGACTGCATAGAATGTAAAACTGAGTTAGATATGCTCTTGCACATGAAAACAGTAAAAAAACCGTCTAATTTACACTCCTGTGCAACAACCAATGAGTGTAAAGAAATTTTAAGACCAGATTCGTAACCTACTAATTAGGGAAAACATTTTTTTTAAATTCATCATCCAAGACGCTATGGGCAAAAAAATTTTTTCAGTGTAAAGTTTACACTTGCACTAATAACGCAATACTGATTGTAAAGAAACAAAATAAATTTTGACGTGTAGCGCTTAAGACGAGGCACATTTTAAAGGTAGTTACCACGTTCTGCTACCAAGTGAAGAATATGGCAGGGAAAAGTATTTTTTTGTCCCAGACTCTTTACAATAAACCATCTCTGAATTCGAAAATATTACTTTAAAAAAAATAAAAAAGTTTCCCCTAGATTTTATAACCGTCTACCTTTTGAAACCAATCAGACTGCATAGAATGTAAAACTGAGTTAGATATGCTTGGCCACATGAAAACTGTAAAAAAAACCATCTAGTTTACACTCCTGTGCAAAAACCAATGAGTGTAAAGAAATTTTAAGACCAGATTCGTAACCT
Organism: Mermis nigrescens; assembly: GCA_036768485.1. Lineage (NCBI taxonomy): Eukaryota > Metazoa > Nematoda > Enoplea > Mermithida > Mermithidae > Mermis > Mermis nigrescens. Next base: position 72,209 of record JAVLUZ010000530.1, read on the forward strand.
ACTAATTAGGGAAAACATTTTTAAAAAAAATTGGCCCTCCGCAAATTATTTGAATTTTTGTTGTAAACTTTACACACTCACGACGCGCTCGGTATTGAGTGTAAACAAGAAAAAAATGGGAGCACTAAGTTTTTTTATTGTCTACCTTTTAAAAAAAACCGCACTTCTCAGATGTGCGCTGTTATAGCTGTGAGGGGGGACACAAATTTCGCACTCGCTGTGAAAAGCATATAAGAAAAAGGATAGCCAAGTATATTATAGGTATACTCGCTAACGCGCTACCTATGATATATGTGCGTACAAACATGCAAATGTAGGTATATATGTATCTATGTACATACAATGTACAGACGTGACTGCTCGATTTCCTGTACCTACATACTTACCCTTTTAATTACCTGGATTCGCAGCCTATTGAATTATAAGGAAAGGTTAGCCCGGCTCACCTTGAATTCATTAGAAGAAAGGAGAATTAGAATCGATCTGAAAGAAGCATTCAAGTGTGTAAAAAACGTCGAAAAAAGGAAATTTTCCGAAATTCTTAAACTTTCAAAGAACCGCTTTAAGATGGATCAAAATATCCTACATATCTATCAACTATTCCAGAAGTGAAATTAGGAAAAATTGGTTTGGTAACCGAGTATGCAAATGGTGGAATTCATTACCTGTATTGCAAGTGTTATGATTTGCACATTTACAGCTTAATTAATCATGTTCCTAAATGAATCGCGAAAAATGGTCATGGACGTGCATAGCATGCAGGGTTGCCGAGTGCTCTTGTCAAAAAATATCCCCAATTTTTACCTAACTGCCTAAAAATCCCATCCAATGTTTAAGCATGGGCACAAAAAAATCTTAATTACTAAAAAATGCCTCCAACGGCCTAAATAAGTCCCAAAATGGAAGAGAACCCCCAACTTGGCAATTCTGGCAGCATGGTCAATCTAAGGGGGAAGGGGGTCTGAATGGGGTGGTCAAAAATTGAGCTTTTTTGGCTAAAATGACCTGGAAAAATGGTATTAGCACTAAAATAGTGTCAAAACTATAGTCTGTTTCATTTATCCGAGAGCGTTTTCAGTAATGTTTTCGGAGGTTACAGTAACCCCATATTTCTTATTTACTGTAAGTCGCTAGATCTCACTTCAGCTACGTAGAAAAGAAGGGTTTTTCAATAACATTTTTGCGGCATAATTTATTCTCGTCTTCCAGCAGATCAATTAACTTATTGATAACAATCGCTTATTCATCGTATCCTGAGTCGACACTTTAAACACAATCGACTAAGATGTTAAGAAACGCTGCGAACTCCCGCATAGCTCAGTGGTAAAACCTCTTGCTTGTAGTCGAAGCAACCCGGGTTCGATTTCAGCCGATAGCTTTTTGTTTAGCGCACTTACTGTAGTATGTCCCAGCACTGATTAAATGCCTAAATTAAATTTATTTGGGCGTATTAGTGTATTAAAAATGGAAGAATGCTAGCCACTCGCTCTCACTGAGCTGATCTGCCGAAGTACAGTAATTCGTCTTGTTTAGCTTACTGTAGCCCTTAAAAGAATTGACTAAAAAGCTCTCGAATAAATGAAACAGACTATACTTTATTACACAGATTCCGGTCAATTTGAAGAACTTGAAGGGAATTTTCAATGGAATTCTCAATGTTTTATTAGTTAGTCTCCCTACAAAATTTTTCAGGTTTCCGTCCTGGGGATGAGGGCCCCCAAGACCCTCCCTCCTAAACACTTATCCATATCTGGTCATAGGCCACCGTGGTATGCATTCTGCAATTGAACATCATTTTTGGAAGAATGTTGTTTAACTAATCGCTTTTCAAAGAGTACATGAGTCAGAAGCAAGATAGCCATAATATGTTGTTCAGATAGAGTAAGCCATTATATCAGATTTACTGTGCAATGTAATGTACCAAGCATTTGGCTGATGGGTTTAGGAAGAACAGGAGTAAAGCCCGAAACATACTTCACGCGGCGCGGCGAACGGCGCAAATTCGCCGCAGCGGTCGCCGCGCCGAATTCGCGCTGACCCATGGCATACTTCCTGGCGCCGCGCGGCGAGGCGCGAAGTTTGCCGCGCCGCATTTCAAGGCATACTTCAAGCGGCCCAAGGCATACTTCAAGCGGCCGCCGCGCCGCAACCTAATTCGCTAAAGTCCAATTTTTTTGCCGCTTTTCATGGCATACTTCACCGCGCGGCGAGAAGCAAATAATGTCTATTTTTAGCATTTTTTTGAATTTTTTCGCCGCGCCGCAGAAGTCCAAACGTTTGGACTTTCCTCGCGAATGCTAATGAGGTGCGCCGGTATCGATCTGCTCCAGGGATGGAAAAAACCCAGATTTGAAAATTTCGAATTCTGGGTTTTTGGATTTTTTAAGGGTTTTTTATGAGTTTTTTTATGAAAATTCTAGCTCGATCTATAGATAGTAGCTGAGAATACTTCAACAGCTTCAAGACACAAAACAAAACAAGTAAACAACAACTTTATTCGGCTAATACACAAAATTCAACAACAAAATTAGTCATTCACAAGCACAATCCATGCTGTGTGAACAGAATAAAAAATTGGGCAGAGCAATTTTTAAATGCATAATATTGAAATTTCTTCATAAATTCTGCTCTGCTTAAAAAATCAAAAAAACTTGCCATATTAGTAGAAAAATCCATGCCACACATAGCCTTTATTAAGCGGCTTTTCTCATTTTAAAAATATATACTATAGGAGAAAAAGAGCAACAGGATGGGGGAGAGGATGAGAATGGATGGACACTTAACCTCGTGCATCACAAGCAATTCTAAAAGGAACAACCATGATACAAAAAAACGGAAAATATTCGTAATTACTGATTTTTCAATTTCTTACAAAACAGCCGTTTTTCGGGTTTCTAATCATTGCGAGCATCACTAGAAACCCTCAACTGGCCGCGGAAACCAAGTTTTGATATGCAAATTAGCCTGATTTGCATAGTATGCAAATTAGGCTGATTTGCATATTGCAAACTTGGTTCAGGGCATGTCTTGGATTCATAGTGCTGCTCCTGATGATTAGAAGCCTAAAAAGCGCTGTTTGAGGCTTCAGATTGGTGTCAGGGGATGATCTAAGCCTAAGCCAAAGATGGGGCAAAAATTGCTTCGCTCGCTTCGCTCGCTCCGCAATTTTTGCCCCATCTGACTCAGGCTTACATCATCCCCTGGCACCAATTTGAAGGCACATAACTAAGCCTAAGCCTAAGCCAGTGCTAAGCTCAACTTAATGATTAAGAAATCATGTTGTTTACACCACTCACTATTCTAATCCTCCAGTTCTTCGGGCCTTTGTCACAATTATCAATTAGCGTAGTGCGATTGGAGCATCAAGTTGAGTGAAATCAGTAGTAGTATAGATTTTCGGGCGCGGATAAAAAAACCGGAATGTTCTAGCTGCTAATCTGTTGAAAATATGATATAGTTAAGGGGCAGCAGAATTTGTGGTATTGGCCGAAATTGACGAATCCAAGGACTTTCTATATGGGTATACTCGAATTCTCAAAGAATGCTTGCTGGCAAAAGCACACTCAAACTCGTGCTGGCCGTCGGTGCCTTCCGCTTCTTCACTTGTACATGTGCCCACCACATAGCGATTCCTTACATATTCACCCGTCAGTTCGTACATTGTATAAACTTTAACAATGCGCGCGGGAGCATTGCATCTTCCTTTTATAGGTCATTTTTCCTGTCATGCTAGAAAATTTAGCGCGAATCAATTTGATTCGCTGTTGATGGATTTCGCAGAGGTCTAAAAAAAGATAAGTTTTGCGCTTTTTCCTACCAATCGCACATCAGTCTCTTAAATGTTGTCCAATCCCATCGTCGCCTGTGGTGAATATAGAAAGTAGTTCGATTTCTGTGATACAGTAATATTTGTGATTAGATAATTTTCATAAAGGAAGGTACTTGATCAAATGCGTTAAGGCTTTACTAAAATCAGTAACAAGACCAAACTTGTGTTCAACAAATTTTTACTAATACCATATTCTATCGTTTCTATAAGTACATTCCTCCCTAATGTTTATGTCCCTCCTACATCCGTACCAATCATTTCGGATCATGTAATCGTCTGTTTCATTGAACTTTGAATGTCCCTTATTTATCCGGACAAAACTATTGGGGTTGAAAATTACCTCCCTCATAATTTTATGTAAATGTCCTTTAAACTAATGCGGTAAACGTGATATTCTACAGTATAATGAGTTACAAGGAGTCAAACACATCCGCCTAATGGTGTTATCAATTACCTACTTCATGTTTATATGTAAATGTCCTTTAAACCTATGCTATTTACTTTATATTCTACAGTATAATGAGTTCCAAGCAGTAAAACACATCCGCATGTCTGTTTTTTATTCCATCTAGTCTGTTTCATTGTGCTTTGAACGTCACACATTTACCCGCACACACCTAATGGGGGTATAAATTACATGGTGTTATCAATTACCTACTTCATGATTTTATGTAAATGTCCTTTAAACTTATTCTATTTACTTTATATTCTACAGTATAATGAAACACATCTGCAGGTCTGTTTTTTATTCCATATAGTCTGTTTCATTGTACTTTGAACGTCCCACATTTACCCGCACCCACCTCATGGGGGTAAAAATTACCTACTTCCTGGTCCTTTACACTAATGTAGTAAACATGATATGTTACAGTATAATGAGTTATGAGGAGTCAAACACATCCGCATGTCTCTTTATTATTCCAAATAAACTTATCACATGACTAATTGGTTCAGGATCGCTTCACTCTTTCTCTAATTCTGCTTCGCCTTTCCTCTGTCATATTTCCATCAGCTTTGCAGCTTGAACGTTCCGGTTTTCTTTCCGCGGCTGCCACTTGGCTGGTCTTCGTTTGTTCTAACACCTCTATGCTTCTCCAATCGCGGTTCGCTGGTTCCGAAACTCATTTTTCTCGAATGATACCCCAAAAAAACATTGACAATACTTAGTATTTAATTCCATTACAGATAAATTCTTAACCTGTGGATAAAAAACACAAAAAACCCAAAACCCAACGATTTCTTGCACCCAAAAAACCCACAAAAAACCCAAAAAACCCAAGTTAAAAAAACCCAGCCTTGCCAACCCTGATCTGCTTTGAATCTATAATGAAGTACGTATAAGTGATCGACCGGGGCGACTTTTTTGGCCGGGGCCGGGGCGGTACCGGGGCTGGAAACAAATCCCCGGCCCCGGCCCGGGGCCGGGGCAGGCGGGGCTGGCCGGGGTCAGCCAAGGAAAATATTATTGCATGACACATACTTGGGGTGGGGGGCATAGGAAAGAAATAATGAGCGATTGCTCCATTCAGTAGTAAATGGCTTTTCATATCAAGTTTTATTACTATTTATGTCACAAGAAACAAATTTAGTCTAGCGTTTCATTGTCTGAATCATCAATAAGGTCTATGTCGCTGCTATTAGCGCACTCTGTATCATTCGAATCTTAGCTACGGCTACTGCTGCTGTAGCAATTGGATGCAATAGGTATTGGATGTAATAAATGAGACATCACACATTCCCATATGGGGGAGGGGTATTAACCCCTCAGGGTCCAAGACACAAGTCACTGTCAGACGATTTTTGGTGAAAACCTTTTGAATTTTTTGAACTTAATTTTTTAGTATGGCTAAAGTGTACCTAACTATTAGAATTTCACGAAGTGATACATTATTTTATTATGTGAGCTAGAGTAAACAGATAAACTATCACTATAAAACATGCATGTAATCGCTTAAAACTTTATGAGGTTCCCTCAGTATACCTACATGTAACGGCTGGAAATCTAGGGTAGGGGTCCCGCGCCATTTTTAGAAGGAGGGGGTTAGCGACTAGATCAAAAATGGTAAAAACACATAAAAATAGCCAAAAAAGCACAGGCTTTCGCCAAAAAATGGGGGAGGGTGGTTAAATATTTTCTGACTTTCAAGGAAGTTCGGGGCTTCAAAGCGGAGATGGGGGATGGCCCAAATCCTCTCTCACATGTATATTCCTCGGCTATTTTCAGGGGAAGGGGGTAAGCGGCTCCATTTTTGCAGCCGCTTACTCCCCCTTTGAAAATCTTTAAAATGGTAGAATTTTCAATAAGGAATTCTACACCTTTTTACAGTTTTTGTTCTTCAAAAATCTTTGTACATGTACAAAGACGGTCCTGAAATGTCTATGTACATCAGCAAAAATCTTCCCCGAATACAAAAAGACCGTGCTTCTAAATGTGATAATTCGGCCTGAATTTAGTTGATAGTTCGGCGCGAAGTGCCGAAATTTTTATGAGCTTCTGATGGAATTCACACATAAAACTCGACTGAGAAAGCTAAAACAACTTGTACTACAAAAATGAGAAATATTACAAAAATTGTAATATGCGAATTAAATCTTGTAATAAGCAACACTGCGCTTAGAATGGAAAAATGGAAAAATGTCAAATATTCAGGAACCCAAAAATTAGCCAAATACACTACTAAAGGTCGAAAAACTATGTTCTACTACCACACTGAAATCGTTACTGTACCATATTAAAGTATACAAAAATTTGCATGTACAAAAGAGTGTTTTTTGTATTCGCCAAAGATTTTTCCCGATGTACAAAGACCAGGACTATCTTTGTACATGTACAAAGATTTTTGGGAAGATAAAAACTGTAAAAAGGTATAAAATTCCAAAAATTTTTCGGCATTTCCCTCCGATATGAAAAATTGTCTGTCCTATACATCTTTTAAATGGCAAAATTTAAATTTAGAATGCAGAAATGTCAAATTTTTAAGCGCTTCGCGCCGTTTTGAAACAATTTTAGTAATTCTTGGCGTTAGAAACTTAGAAATTAGCTAAAATATACAATTAAAAGTCAAAGACCCTGTTTTGCCACTAATTTTCTGGTCCTCCAATTTGGGATTTCACCCCTCCCTCAACTCTGGACCCTAGGAAACTATTTGAGACATATTTAGTTTATCGGATCGGACGCAATTCTGCAGCATAGTTTATATTCGCCTATAATTAACCTCGGTCCTAATAACTATTACACAGGAAACGCGTTTTAAAGCACACGGTTCCCATTCAAATGAATGTAAAAGTGTTTTTTTTAGAAATAGTTTGTTAAAAACGTACAATTTCTAACTAGAAATAGAACGTATTTGTCAACTCTAAATCTTTTAGCCATAGCTATGAATGAATCAGTTAAAAGTAGCATTTAGTTTAAATAAGTTAAGTGGAGGAATCGAAAATATGCAGATTTTCCTGAACATTCATTCATTAAAAGCTCATTTATACACAGTAGAAAACTTATGACAAGGACTAAGTAAGTATACATATGGTCTAATCAGTACAGTTCTCAAAATTAACACTTGCTCATTGATAAATAAGTGCCAGTATCACAGCCTGTACAAAATACGAATTACACTAAATTTTTCCCCGGCCCCGGCCATTTTTTGACCTTGCCCCGGCCGGGGCCGGGGATGCTGAAAAATGGCCGGGGCGGGGCCCCGGTCGATCACTAGTACGTATCTACATGAGCGCAAACGATCTTCGTCGATTTTGAAATGTCATAGAAGTATGTATCTGACAGTACTGGATTTGTACGTTTTTGATCGGACTTTCTCCAATTTGTTGTGTAGCTTTTAATTCTTGCGTATATTCCTGTCTTTTGAATAAATAGTGTTAAAAAATTCATGCAGGATGCAAGACGTTCAGTCATTGATTCTGGAAGTTTTGCCATTTCTTGTATAGAAAAGGTGCATGAAGGGCGTGGGTAAAATCCGAAAATGGAAATGGAAAATAGAAAATGGGTAAAAGCCGGAAATGGAAAATGGAAAATTTTTCATTTCCTTCATTTTCGACGGAAAATGTTTCATTTTGAAAATTTTAGGTCGTAAATGTCAAACTCATGTCGTTTTTCACCAAATTTCTCAATTTTTGAAGAAATTTTGAAGGCGTAACTAAAAATGGAAAAGTCTACAAAAAATGGAAAAAACTGAAAATTGTTCATTTCTTCGTCTTTTCACTCAAAGTTCTCCTTTTTTTGAAAAAATTGACCCTCCAGATCCAGAAAAAAATCGTTATCCACTTCAACTACAACGATTTCGTCGCAGATGGAAAATCGCCGGAAAATGGAAAAATAGGGTTAAAACCCGGAAATGGAAAATTTTCCATTTCTTTTATTTTCGACGGAAAATGGTTCATTTTCGAAATTTCAGGTCGTAAATGTCAAACTCAAGTCGTTTTTCACCGAATTTCTAAATTTTTGAAGAAATTTTGAAGGCGTAACTAAAAATGGAAAAGTCTACAAAAAAATGGAAAAAACTGAAAATTAATCATTTCCTCATCTTTTCACTCAAAATTCTCCTCTTTTGAAAAAAATTGACCTTCCAGATCCGAGAAAATCGTTATCCACTTCGACTACAACGATTTCGTTGCAGATGGAAAATCGCTGGAAAATGGAAAAATAGGGTAAAACCCGGAAATGGAAAATGGTAAATGTAAAATTTTCCATTTCCTTTACTCTCAGCGGAAAATGGTTCAGCTTTTGATGAAATTTACATATAAAACTCGACTGAGAAAGCTAAAACAACTTGTACTTCAAAATCAGAAATATTACAGATATTGTAATATGCCAATTGAATCTTGTAATAAGCACTACTGTGCTTAGAAATCCAATGCAACATCAGGATAAATTAGTCAATTTTATCTTTGAACGGCAAAAAAGTGCAAAGTTAATAAATAGTACTTATTTTGCATAAAATTTTTAAAAACAGTATAAATAGATACAAAAGATATTTAAATCTGCATAAAGATGCCTAGATTACACAAAAATTGATTCTGGAGTGTTTATTTCCCCTGCTTCAATCTAAATACAGTATATTAGCGATATTTTGCGCGAAGCGCCAAAAATTTTATGAAATTTCCTAAAATATACTGAAAAACGATATAACTAATATCACTTTGTCCAAGAAAAATTTTAACATTGTATTAAAATGGCTCCAAAAAATGCATGAGCCGAAATTGATTTTTGGCAAAACCTGCATTTATTTGCCATTTTTAGGTGCGTTTTTGCGATTTTCGGCCGAAAATTCGTGATCATTTACCCTCTTTCCCATAAAAAAGGCCAAAAACCATACGTGTAACAGGGGGTTTGGGGAATTCCCCATCCACCCAGGGTTGGAGGTCCTCCCCACACCCTTCCCTCCAAAGTCAGAAAATTTTGACCCACCCTCCCCATTTTGGCGAAAATTTGCGCTTTGTTGGCTATTTTTAAGTGCTTTTGCCATTGTTGACATAAAATTAGAGTCGCTAATCCCCTCTCCTTCTAAAAATGGCCAGGGACCCCTACCCGAAATTTCAAGCCGTTACATGTATGCCGAGGAGCCCCTCCTAAAATTTTGAGCTGTTGCATGCATGTTTTGTAGTGATAGTTGGTCTATTCACTCTTGTTTACATTCAAAAATACTGTATCACTTCGTGAAATTCTAATAGTTAGCTGCACTTTTGTCATAGTAAAAATTATTTTCAAAAATTATTCAAAAGGTTTTCACCAAAAATCTTCTGACAGTGACTTGAGTCTTGTACCCTGAGAGGAGGGTAATAAGCCTCCCTCACTCCCCTTTGGGAATGTGTGTTTCCGATCCATGTAGCGAGCATGAGAATTAAAACTTAGTCATCTCATGAATAATAAATTGGCACTTTGCTGTATGTAACTTGGTGTAACTGGGTACGCAACTAAAACCATAAGAAAAGTCTATAGGTAAAAAATAGCCTGTGTACTGCAGATGCATTCTAAATAGTTAATATTCAACGGATATATTAAACTTATTCAAATTTGATTTTAACCCTCGGCGCCTCGGCACTTTTCAGCTTCATCCTCGGCGCCGAGGCCGAGGCTCCAAAAAACGCCGAGGATTGCCGAGACCGAGGCCGATCGGTCCGATCACTGGTTGCTGTGGGAGGGATTGGGGGACATGTCCCCCCCAAAATTTTGAAAACCTGGAAAAATTTCAATTTTTTAATGCTATTTTTGGCCGTTTTGGTTTTCCCAAAAATAAGTTGGTCCCCCCAAAATTGGAGGGTCAGTTACGTGCCTGGATCATCATTACATTACGATTTAATTACGTCTCTTACAAAAAAAAGTTCAACCAAAATGAAAATGAACTATTTCATGCCGTTTATTCCCTAAATAATTAGTCTACTCTATGCTAGAGTAAAGAGTACTATTTGCAAATGTTTACAAATGATAAAATATGAAACTTTCGACATTTTTTAACATCGACTTAAAAAAAACCAAAAAACCAGGCCGATTTTCAAACCATAAAAAACCAAAAAAAAACCAAAAAACCATGCCCGGCCAACCCTGTGCAGATGCAACTACTCGTATATTGTTCAGTTCTTGAACATGTCAAAATTTTTACATGGGGAATTCCGCCCACCCCTTCCTCCTGGTTACGCTAGTGCATTTAGGAGTTTTGGTGAACCAAAATTTCGAGATGTGGAAAAAATTCTGGGCTTGTTCACATTGTGGAAAATTTTTGTGATGCGAATAATCGAAAATGCGGTCTAGAAGGGTAAAATTTCCGAATTTTCCTGCGCAGCGCCGGACGGATTTATTTTAAATTTTTTTAATGATGTTCCCTGCACGTTGCAACGATTTCAGTACCTTTATCGACAATTCGCTCCTGAACTTAACTATGATTGAAAATCCTCATCGTCAAAACGGATTTCGGCAATTTTTCAAATGTGAAAATGTGTCTGCCCAAATTTCTAAATTTCCCTGCTCGAGCGCAGGATTGATTTAATTTTATATTTGTTATTGATGTTAATGCCGCACCGCGTCGATCGCAGCAATTTTATCGACAGCTTGTGCTATTGAACTTTAAGGCTAAAGTTAAGAATGCGGTACTTTTAGAAAAGGAGCAAAACGAACATGATAAATTGAAGCGCGGAAAAAAAAATTTGGTGAAGGTCTGAGCCATACTTGCAAAGTTGCAGGCAACTGTCGATTTGAGTGTTGGGTGGGGCGATTAAACGGCTCGATCCAAGGACTTACATATTTGTCAGAAATAAATAATATGGGCTGAAATTATGGAAGGAAGCATAGCAATGAAGGAGAAAAAAGAAAAAAACGCGGAAAGCTGTTTGAAATTTTAAAAAAAACTCTAAAAAATTTTCATTTGTTTGCATGTTTTTTCGGTTTTACTTGATAAGATAAAGGAAAATCTAAGTTTTGCTTCTAATATACTTAAGCTTAGGTTTAGTATATCTGAAAAGGCGTTTTAAGCTGCTTAGGTCGAGGTCGCTCCCGCTCAGGTCAATGTTTAGATGCTTAGGTCGATGTATAGATGCTTACATCGAGGTATAGATGCTTAGGCCGATGTATAGATGCTCAGGTCGATGTATAGATGCTTAGGTAGATGTAAAGATGCTTAGGTCGATGTATAGATGCTTATATCGACGTAAATTGGGTATCTACATGTGATTCTGCATTCAGCTGTTTGAATCTTGAAATACTTAGGTCGAGTAGATGCTTGCGTAGGTCGAGAAGAGGCTAATTAACGAAACCCAAAGCTTTTGTAATATTGATCATAGACGGATGAATATTTTTCCCGCGCTTTCTTTCAACATGTTCCGAGTATTGAGCAAAAAATCCGCTCTTCTGAAGTTTATTTCATAGTATCTCGAAAGTACCATATTCCTAACTTACTCTGAACTTTAATTTGATTGAAACTTCTTATTTTCTGCACTGATTTTTTGGACAATTTTTGTAATGTAAAAATTCGTTTTACAGGTAGAATTCCAAAAATTTCAGAGGTACTGGATTGATTAATTTAATTATTCGTTATTGATTTTTAGGCCGCACCTTTCCTATTGCAGCAATTTTATTGCAAAAATTGCCCTTCAGAGAGGTAAAATTTTGAAATTTTCTAGCTGTTCGCGCCATTTCGATAAATTATTGAGTTTTTATTCCTCGATGAGACTCCAGAAATCGGTTAAAATTCACTATTGAAGGTCTGAAAATGCAGTTTCAGGAGATAGAACATATCACTGATCGTTATATTCATTGCTGTACACTGAATTTACAATAAAATGTTTAAAAACTCGTTTTAGGTCTCGCCATTTGATGTAGGATGGACTTTCTGCGAAAAAACATCGATTTTTCAACATGAGTGCTTAATTTCAAAATGTTTTCTAGACTCCCTCCAGAAATGTGAGCCAAAATTCAAAATGTGGAAAACAATTTTGAATATGGTTCACATGAACCAAGTCGCTAGGGAAAAAACGGTGATTACGACTTGCGATACGCGGCCTTTAGCTTGTATGATATTTTCACCTAGACTAGATCTGAGATGGTAGACGCAATATTGTATGTTCGAATTTTTCCCAATGCAATGAAAACCATGAAGAATATGAGGAAAACAAATTTTGATTAAATCCTGTTTCTCGAAATGTTTGATTTTATTTGGTAAATTCATGGTTTTGTTCCTTCGTAATCTATTATAAAGCATTGTTGTGGTCGCAATTATGAAGTACAATTCCTCGAGTCGCGTTATTAACCCTAGTTCAATTTTCAATAGAAATAATTTCTGTTCGGTGCTAAATTTCCATGTTTTAAATTTTAATACACTTTCTACTGATTACTGTATGTACCTTTTCAAGAATTGTTTGACCGCCTCCTATATAGACCAGCCGAATATCGCTTCTTTGGAGTACCGCTCTCTAGCTTGGCCTGTTCTCAGCACCATTTTTTCCACCTTTTGATCTGTTTGTCAATCAAAATTTTGGGAAACGTAAAAAGTTTTTGAGCTTGGTTGGCATTTGTGGAAAATATGAGTATGGCTAGTTTTTGAGCCCAAAAAGGCAATAAAGCGATGTTTTTCGGCAAAAATGGCTATGTAGCTATCAGTTTTTTAGAGCCCAGGGTGGAGTTAAACCCCTCTCACCCCTCCCCATGCCCATGCATGGCTAAAATGCGTTTTAGAGGAGTTATATTTTAAAATTTTCCGGCGCAGCGCCGTATTGACAAATTATTGAGTTTTTATTGTCAGAAGCGAGTTTAGAAATTGGCTAAAATGCTATACTGAAGTAAGAAAATCAAGTCTTACAGAAATAGCATATTACTGCGTGATATTTCTAGTAAAGCGCAAAATTTTTATGTAAAAGTATACAAATCACCGGCATTACATGTGTATTTACGAATTACGACTAACAAGCGCGGATTTTTCAGTGCGGACACTTTTTTCGAACGATTGTAGTCCTTTGAAAAAGGTGGAAAAAAAGTTAAAAATGTGGGAAAAATTTGGGTCCTGTCTAAATGTACACCAAATCGGTGGGACCAAAAACAATCGTTTTCAGTCGTAAATCGTACATAGGTGGGAATTTAATTTTCGAATATTCTTATAGTTTACTTACTTTTTATCTTCTTTTATTTTAATCCGCCGCTATGTATATAGTCGAGTACACTTTTCAGCATCAATCGTCAGCTTCCTCAAATCCATCTTACTACTTATTTGCACGCACTGCATACCTACCGTATTCTAGCATCTAATCAAAGAGACGCATTTGAAATAGTATTATGTCCACCGCCCCAAAATCGAACAATGACGCTAAGGTCAAAGCGTCTAGTCGTATCGAATCGAAACTGCACGAGGCGTTGGATGCCGGCCAATTCTACGAGGCGCATCAAATGTATCGTACGGTATACTTTCGGCTGTGCGCCCAACGCAAGTATGGCGCGTTGCTGGATTTACTGTATGATGGCGCGAGGCGGCTTTTGTCAGTCAGCGACAGTGCCGGATCCGGCGCCGTCGCCGCTTCCGGTGCCGACCTGGCCATACTGTATGTCGACGTGTTGACCAAGGGTAGCGTGACGTGTGATTCGGCAATTATTGATCGATTGGGCGATCTTTATGACGCGATGCTTGCGACGTCTACCGACGACGCAACGGTGGCGAAATCGTCCGATTCCGATTCGCGACGACTACAAAAGCCGGCTAATTTAGACATTAATAATAAACGATCACCGTGCCTTTCGTCCAAATTGGGCCAAAAATTCGTCGCAAACGCTCTAAGTTGGAGCGTCGAAGGCGATCGGTATCCGGGCGGTAGTCCGGCGTTGAATGCGCGTTTCGCCAAAATTCTGTGGTCGCGCGGCGATTACGAAAGCGCCAGGCGACATTACCTGCTCGCCGATGAAGGCCGGGTAATATGCTTACATGATCTGGATGGCGGGGCTGCGGTTCTTCCCTCGTGAAGGGTTTTCTTTCACCTTCGAGGCCCCCCTTCCGCAGGAATACTTTTACCCTGCAAAATTTTTGGACTTATCTAAAGAAAATCGTGGAAAACATACTGTTTTACCGTTTTATTGTCTCAAAAGTAAAGTTTTCTACGATTCGCTATAACTGCTCAATTTTTGACGATTTAGATATATGATATTTTTTCGAAACTTTTTTTAAAGAAAGGAAATCGCCAAAAACGCCAAAAGTTGTTTTTTGGACGCATAGGTACCTGCTCATCGTTTTTTTGCCCAAAAAATTTACTTTTAGATAGGTACCTATTCTGTTGCTTTCAACAACCTTTCCAGAAATTTTTTTCACCCCTCTCCCCCATATTTCGCGATTTTCTAATGAAATTCGTAGAATAGCAATTTTTAAACTCGAAAGTGTCGAATTTCGACATTTTACTCCATTTACCCATTTTTGACTATACTTTCTTCAATTTATTTTTCACATTTTCATGAATTTTTTCGAAAAAATACATTTTAGAATAGAATTCAGGTACCACCTGGCATTAAGAAAAAGATTTCAATATGCTGAGCGGATAACAATTGGTAAAAATGCTTATTATGACCTGTGTTTACTATGGCTGGTTTTGAATTTCACCCTTCTCCCCGCTCTGGCCACCCTGACCTTACCCACCTGCCCCACCTTTTTTACGACTAAATTAGGGGTTGAGGGCATTTTCAAGTGCATTTAGCCACATAAGACCGAACGTTTTGTCGTTCAGACGATGTTCTCTCTTCATCAATAATAAAAACATGAAAATGTTTAGTGAAAATTCGAAAAAGTACAACAAATTATTGTTTAAAATGACAGTTGGGCTCTACGCGCCGAAAAAATTTAATGCTTTTGAACTAAGAAATCGCTAAAACTGCGTAAACCAAGACGTTTCCTTCGATTTCTCCTGAAGGTCCGCGTTTATGGGAAACTTATTCATTAGTTTTGCGAGGGATAAACCCCGCCTCCAAACTTCTTTCTCTATGATCATGCAGGCACGCATTTCTGGGTAGAAGAATGGGGGGTTCGGACCAGTGATCGGACCGAGGGTACTTTTGGACCCTCGGCCGAGGCCGAGGCGACTTAAAATCCTTTGCCTCGGCCGAGGCCGAGGGTAATGCCGAGGGTCAACCTTATATACCTATACCTATAAATAGTACTCTCAGAATATTTTGTATGCACATGAGCTAGAGAATAGTCGTAATATTAAATACTTTATCGAATGTCAAACAATTTATTTTTATTTTCAATAATAGTAGATTAAATGTGTGAAGGATTTATTGAATAAAGTCAGCAGCATGAAAGCATACTTAATTTAACAAGTTGCCGTTGATGCAGACTTGGAAAAGTTGATAAAAAATATGGCTGAACGAGCACTTAAAAACTTTTATTACTATAAATAAGAAAACAGTGTCGAAGAAATAAACGAACAAACGAAATAAGCTAAGTAAAGACAGAAGTGTAGCCATTGTTGTGCTCGCTTTTGCAGTAATGCATGTTTAAACACGCTTTTTCGGTCATACAATTCTGGTGTGGCAGGTAATATGACGGAAACTACACTGCATACGTGGGCAGCAAGAAAATTCTGGGGGGGGTGCAAGATTTTTTTGAAGGTCGAAAAATGGCCTTAAAAATGGTGGTATGGCGATAAAAACACCATTTTTCGACGTTTCTCATCAAGCACTATCCATTGGCATCTAAAAATTGCGAAAAAAACGAAAAAAAATTCAAAAATTGAATTCTGGGGGGTATTTTGGTTTCTGGGGGGTGCATACCCCCCAACCCCCACGCCCAGGTGTGCTACACTGTACTTTCCGATCATAGTTTCCCAAGGTCCAGAGTTGAGGGAAGGGTGAAATCTTAAAATGGGGGACCAGTAAATTGAGTAGTGTCTTAGTATGAGCGAACTAATTTTTGTAGATATTTTATATAAATATATTTTTAAACAAACACATTTTTACATACTGCCAGTGTGTGACCTGCAACCGGCATGCTTTCCTAAACAAAGTTTTTTTGTGCAAGATACCTTTTTACGTGTACAAAGATGGAATCCAAAAGTCTTTGAACATTTTGTACATGCAAATTTTTATGTACTATTATAGTATGGTACAGTAGCGATATAGTGTGGTAAAACAGGGTTTTTCGACCTTTGGTAGTGTATCTTAGCTAATTCCTGGGTTTCTGAATATTTGACATTCTTCCATTCTAAATGCAAATTCTACTATTTTGAAGATATATAGGACCGACAATTACTGATGCGCCGAAAATTTTCGGAAATTTTACACCTTCTTACAGTTTTTGTCTGTCCAAAAATCTTTGGAAAGATGAAAAGATTGAAAAGATTGCGTACATTATGAAAAATCTGCCGAGTACAAAAAACCGTGGCCCTAAATGTGATAATTCGGCTTGAATTTAGTTGAAAATATTAGTTCGGCGTGAAGCGCCGAAATTTTCATCAGCTTTTGACGGAATTTACACATAAAACTCGACGGAGAAAGCTGAAACAACTTGTACTACAAAATCAGAAATATTACAGATATTGTAATATGCCAATTAAATCTTGTAATAAGCACTACTGTGCTTAGAAATCCAATGCAACATCAGGATAAATTAGTCAATTTTATCTTTGAACGGCAAAAAAGTGCAAAGTTAATAAATAGTACTTATTTTGCATAACATTTTTAAAAACAGTATAAATAGATACAAAAGATATTTAAATCTGCATAAAGATGCCTAGATTACACAAAAATTGATTTTGGAGTGTTTATTTCCCCTACTTCAATCTAAATACAGTATATTAGCGATATTTTGCGCGGAGCGCCGAAAATTTTTTGAAATTTCCTAAAATATACTGAAAAACGATATAATTAATATCACTTTGTCCAAGAAAGAATTTTAACATTGTATTAAAATGGCTCCAACAAAATGCACGAGCCGAAATTGATTTTTGGCAAAACCTGCATTTATTTGCCATTTTTAGGTGCGTTTTTGCGATTTTCGGCCGAAAATTCGTGATCATTCATCCTTCTCCCATAAAAATGGCCGAAAACCATACGTGTAACAGGGGGGTTTGTGGAATTCCCCATCCACTCAGGGTTGGACGTCCTCCCCACACCCTTCCCTCCAACGTCAGAAAATTTTGACCCACCCTCCCCATTTTTGGCGAAAATTTGCGCTTTGTTGGCAATTTTTAAGTGCTTTTGCCATTTTTGACATAAAATTAGAGTCGCTAATCCCCCCTCCTTCTCAAAATGGCCTGGGACCCCTACCCAAAATTTCAAGCCGTTACATGTATGCCGAGGAGCCCCTCCGAAAATTTTGAGCTGTTGCATGCATGTTTTATTGTGATACTTAGTCTATTCACTCTTGCTTACGTTCAAAAATACTGTATCACTTCGTGAAATTAATAGTTAGCTGCACTTTTGCCATAGTAAAAATTAACTTCAAAAATTGTTCAAAAGGTTTTTACCAAAAATCGTCCGACACTGACTTGAGTCTTGTACCCTGAGAGGAGGGTAACAAACCTCCCTCACTCCCCCTTTGGGAATGTGTGTTTCCGATCCATGTAGCGAGGAGCATGAGAATTAAAGCTTAGTCATCACATGAATAATAAATTGGCATTTTGCTGTATGTAACTTGGTGTAACTGGGTACGCGACTAAAACCACAAGAAAAGTCTATAGGTAAAAAGTAGCCTGTGTACTGCAGATGCATTCTAAATAGTTAATATTCAACGGATATATTAAACTTATTCAAATTTGATTTTAACCCTCGGCGCCTCGGCACTTTTCAACTTCGCCCTCGGCGCCGAGGCCGAGGCTCCAAAAAACGCCGAGGATTGCCGAGGCCGAGGCCGAGGCTGAGGCCTCGGTCCGATCACTAAGCGTAACCAGGATTTTATTTCGGAGTGGGCCGAAATTTTTCAAGTCCTATATCTCGAGAATCTTTAGGAGATAAGCGAAAATACTGGCATTTTTAGCGTCTCTCAGTGAGATCCATGATGAGAAAAAATATTATAGAAAAAGATTTTTTCATGTTTTCAGATTTGGATATGAAAAAATTGAGAATTAGCATTAGCCATACAGATCAGCTAAGCAGCTGATCTGTATGGCTAATTCTTAATATCAAGATCAAGCTTGATTCTCGAAACTTTTAAAAATTATTGTCTTTGCATTTAATTTTGCGGTTTTTCAAAGAAAACTAATGCAGGTAATAATAAATCGGCGCGAAGCGTTGAAAAATTTTGATATATATTTATATACATGGGCACGCTCAGGTCTTTTAGGGTCAATTGACTTCCCTGGAACCTACGGGGATGGTCTATTACTATAGATGCAGAGCGTAGTCGATCTGGGCAGGGGCTAGAAATTGAGGTTTTTTAGGTCATATTGACCTCAAAAACTGGTATAAAGGCTAATATAGCATTAAAACGACGTTATTCCACAGTTTCTGGTCAATTTCTAGAATATTTGAGCAAACTTTTCGATTTTCATATATTTTCAGCCTTTATTCCGCCTCATTTTCCTCAAAAATTTTTCTAAACTCTTGCGGGTTTTTCCGATTTCCCCTGAGGGGTTGCGCGGTTGCTCTCTACCAGGGTCACATCATGTTACCCGGGTGCCCGTGTCTGCGTGTTAACTATTTTGAAGTGAAGTCTGGTTGTTAAAAACGTATTTTGGCTGTCCTTTTGGTAGACTTATAGAATTTTTAATTTTTTTCTTTGAGGGACCCTTAGGAAAAATGAAAATGCCCCCGGCTGGTTTTGCCCCTGCATGTATGCCCTCCCTCCATACATTTAATGGAGAGGCTCCGAATTTCGGATGAAACTCCGCGGCCATTTTCAGGGAGAGGGGACATATGAATGACCCCTAATTTTTGGCTAAAAACGGCCGAAAATTGCCTAAAAATGGCCATTTTTCCAAAAATGGGGGGCATACATGCACATAAGGGGTATAGTATAACTCCCCTGATGGGTCAGCCGGTCAGGTACTGTCCGGCGATTTTGAGCTGATGGATCGTTTGTTTTGCATCATTTTTGAGGTCAAAAGCAGTAAAAACGTCCAAATTTTTCCGGCGCTCCGCTCCAGATTAGTACTTTTAAGTACTTTTCAGTGATCGTACGGGGTCAGATTTTCACCCTCGGTCGGGGTTCTGGGATGAAAAACCCGGGTTTTCGAGGTCGGGATCGGGGTTGAAGATTAACAGTTAACATTGCATGATTACATACCCATTTAAACGGGATGAAAACGATACCTTTACTTGTTTGTAGAGCATATATGTATACTAATATAGCTTGTTATGTTCAACATTTTATTTTCATCCCAAGTGCAAACATGGTTTTAGCAATTAAGCATTCCTTTCAATTTTGATCAATAATCGCTCTCGTTTTTTCGTATTCTTCCACATTTTTTTCTAAACGGTATTCTATGACGCGCTGATCACTGGTCAAAAACAATTTTGCATCAGAAACAAAAACAAAATCAATTGATTCTTAATCAGATTTTTGCGCTAATTCTGAATCTCGCCTTGGAATTTCTCTGGCACGTCAACTTTTTGAGATATTTGTATATTAAATTTATGCAAATCAGAGATTTCATTGATATTAATTATGGAAATCTAGGAGCCGCAACGATTTTTTAGGAGTTTAAACAACTCTAAAATTGTTTTTATACAGACTTATTAGTGATTTAAATATTACTGTTGTCAGGGGCGGATTTAGGGGGGGCGGCCGCATTCCCCCCTTGGCCCAAAATAGTGCGCAAAATTAAGCATTTTTGAGCGATTTTTAGTGATTTTCGGGTTAAAACGGCTAATTTTTCCGCCCAAGTCATGGTTCCGCCCCCTTTGGGGTACCGCCTTCCCCTTAGGAAAATCCTGGATCTGCCACTGACTATTGTTGCTTACTTTATAAATATTACACCTAATTTGCAAATTTATTGTAGTGTTAAGTTTGAAGTATATATATACAGCATAATCGTTCCACATCTAGAAAATGTTGAATATCTTCTAAAACATTTTTTACGCTGATTACAAGCCCGCTTACGGTTTCGCGCTAGCAAATCTAGTTTTTTTTTAAATTTCTTTCTCAAATTATATTGCAAAACAGTATAAGTGGTTCGAAAAGTTTCATACCATTGGAACTTTTGAAAAAGGTCTCAAACGTAAATAAAAAATCATAATCATTGCCTTATTGGCATCTTTCAATACTGACAAAGTATATTATAATTGTTTGATAGAGTTGGAAGTCAACGATTGACCAGTTTTAAAAGTTTTTATGCTGTTCAATTTGCGTTGAAAATTTTTCTTTAGAATTTCTAAACATTTTATAAATTCTGAATTATTTGTAAGAAGTAAATGGGCTAGCAAAAAGCAAAAAACAGATTTCGAAATCAGCGCTACAAAATTAATTAAGAAAGTGTTGAAAATTATTTAGAGGCAGACATACATATAGGCAGACAAGGATTTATACTTTACACTTTGTGCAATACGCAAATTATGTATTTTTTTACAGAAGTGAGTAAAATAAGTTACGGGAATCGTCTTAAATTTAGGAGGAATCATGTAAGAGCAATGTTTTAAGATTTTGTCCCTCTGTGATCACTTTGCCTTTCCCAATTTGATATTTACACACAAAGAAATCATTATTTACATAAATTTTTATATGCAGATATCTCAAAAACTTGATGTACTACAAAAATTTCCTAACGCTAGATTTGGAATTAGCGTAAAAATCTGATATAGAATCAGTTAATTTTGTTTCTGATGTAAACAAAAACTTTAAATTTGTTGACGTGGGTTGTAGAGGTGCCAAATTAGCTTTTCGGCATTTTTGGGCAGCAAATATAAATTAATTTAAGCTAGCAGACAGAACAAAGTTATTCTGAGAATCAAATGGAGGCTAACGCGCAGATAGATGGAGGCTAACGCACAATATTATAATAAATCCATAGTGTATTTTTACGAATGACAAAATGCAGAGCGTTTTGGCGCACTTTATGGTGATAAATATGCGAACATGTATGTACGTGTTAAAAACATGGCGACTAGGCGTACATTTTATGAAATGTCGCGAGTATCGGGTTTAACATATTCATTATGCTCGTGAATGAATCATCCTTGTCCGGTGTTTGCCGAATTCATATGCTATTTATACAATTTTCCTATGTACCAAAACAATAAATGCTATATTTCACCCCCGGAAAAAGGTTCAACCCCGACTCGAAAAATCTTGCCCCCGGTCGGGGTTTAGGCCAGGTTTTTCGGGGTCGGGGTCCCCGTGCGATCACTGATACTTTTTACTCTAAAAGCGCCCCGAATTGATAAATGTTTGCATTTTCTCAATGTTTAAAGTTATATAATGCTATCAAAATGGACTCAAAATACTTTACCACGAAAAAACGTTTCGTAGGCTACGTTGACCATTGTGATCATTAAAACAGCAAAAAATCGTGGACTTTAAATTTACTGTTTCGTATTTTTGTGATTTCACCCTCTCCTGCCGACCGTGCCGTTGTGCACCTATGGGGGGTGAAGCAGTGTTTTTTTTGTACAAGGTCCGTTTGTACATGTACAAAGATGGTCCCCAAAAGTCTTTGTACATTTTGCACATGCAAATTTTTGTGTACTATAATATAGTACAGTAGCGATTTTAGTGTGGTAAAACAGGGTTTTCGATCTTAGGTAGTGTATTTTAGCTAATTTCTGGGTTTATGACGCTAAAAATCACTAAAAATTATCTGAAAACGGCGAAAAATATTGACATTTTTCCATTCTAAATGCAAATTCTGCCATTTTAAAGATATATAGGACAAATAATTTATCAGTTCAAGCGCCGAAAATTTTGGGAATTTTACACCTTTTTACAGTTTTTGTCTTCCTAAAAATCTTTGTACATTTTGTACACACAAAATTTTTGGGTACTATAATATGGTACAGCAGCGATTTTAGTATCGTAAAAACACAGTTCTTCGACTTTTCGTAGTGTGTTTTAGCTAATTTCTGGGTCTCTAAGGGCAAAAATCACTAAGAATCGTCGTAAAACGGCGCGAAGCGCCGAAAAATTTGACATTTTTACTTTTGAAATGCAATTTCTGCCATTATAAAGATATATAGAACACACATTTACTCATTTCGGCGCGAAGCGCCGAAATTGTTTCGAATTATAGACCTTTTTTGCAATTTTTGTCTTCCCAAAAATCTTTGTACATGTACAAAGACGGTCCCGAAAAGTCTTTGTACATCGGGAAAAATCTTTGCCGAATACAAAAAAAAACCGTG
>JAVLUZ010000530.1:94882-118950 GCA_036768485.1 Mermis nigrescens
TAGGATTATTGGGTGGTATTTCCACGTTTATAGGGTTAGGTACATAATTATTGGGTAAGATTTCTCCTTGAGGTGGAAAATACTGCAGCGGTGGTGGATTAAGTTGCTGCTGCGAAGTCACCAATAGAAGGATTAGGTACGAAGGAAGGCGCATTACGATTTAATGGCAGCGACGGCCGAGATCGCGGCGTCTGCAAAATCGATACGCGACTGGCTGCAAAATCGTAGGTATAATCTCCAAAAAACCCGAGTTTTGCACTGTTTGCAAACCCGTGTTTACAGGATTCTGTGACAAATTACAGATTTCTGGCGCGTGATTTGTACAACTTTGAGAGGTATTTTCAGGAATAGTTTCTGAAGGTGAGCGTGAATTCGATGCTCTGTTGCTAAGTAGACAACAGTGAAGATGCCCTATGCGTACTTTGCGCACGATTTGCACTTTGCGCATTGAATTCAGAAGAATTTGCGCTATCGATTGAGTGGTTAACGCGCTCAGCTACATTAGTTTCTATGCGATTCAGAACTGGTTGGGGTTTAAGCATAGTGCTTAGCTCCAAACGCAGTTTACGCATTTCATCTGCATTTGCCTTTTTATCTTGTTCAAAGCGCGTAGAAAGATCCGAAAATTGTAAATGAATAGCTTGTAGAGCTTTCAAAAGGAGATCATTAGTCGCATTAGCATTAGCACGCTCTTGGTCGGCATTTATGCTGCGACTATGATGATTACTTTCGACGTCAGAATCGGGATTTTCGCGCTCCGAACTGGTTTCAGGATTATTCGCTGTGTTAATGAGTAGTCGTATTATCAATCATTGTATGACTTGATGAATTATCAATGTTAGGATCCGATCTAGTTAGCGAA
Organism: Mermis nigrescens; assembly: GCA_036768485.1. Lineage (NCBI taxonomy): Eukaryota > Metazoa > Nematoda > Enoplea > Mermithida > Mermithidae > Mermis > Mermis nigrescens. The sequence continues at coordinate 95,745 of JAVLUZ010000530.1, forward strand.
AAGTGATTAATGCGAGATCGCACGGTACTCAATGATAATTCGTCTTCGGACTGTGTATTACTCGCGGCATGTAATGACGCGGGTAATTTATCATTATTCGCCTTAGTCGTTACGTCTCTCGTAATTGTGTCATTACTCGCAGAATTACACGCGCTATTAGAGTCAACAGGCGCAGTAGGTAATTGGCGAGCTGAAACAGGTGGCGTAGAAGGTTTTTTCAATTTAGCGGGCGGTGTCCGCAAAACCTTTTTCCTGCCATTTTTAGATATCAAAAATGTCGAAAAATGTGACCTTGGGTAAAATAAATTTCAGTACGTCGAAATTTTTCCCAAAATAAATGTTCCGAATTTGGCCTTTGTCGATCCGAAAAACAGGGTTTTTCACGTAAATAGTACTTCCTTACGTGAAGTAAGATATACCAGACGTGAAATGATCGAAAACAGGTAGGACTAAGCCTAAAGCGCAAGAACGTGTACGTGGTTAGAAAAACAGGTAGGTAAACACCTAAATGACGGAATTTCGTCGTCAAGAGAGAAAAATGATAAATCGTCGCCTGTGGGTCGACGTTTATAGAAAAATGCGAGCGTGAGAGCTGCCTTCGTCGATGAAAATTTCGACGGAAATAGAAAAATAATGATGACTTTACCACGATACACAAAATCTTTACCACGGACGCTTACTTAAATTGCGCACTGCCACGATCGCGGTCGATACGACAACAAAGGTGAACGAAACGTTACACATTTTTAGATGGCCAAAATGATAAATTTTTGGATCGAAAAATAATTTTACGATGATTGATCAGCTCGGCTGTAGCTAGCAGCCTAAAGGAGGGAACATCCAATGTAAATACAGAGGTACCCTATGTGTGCAAAGACAACATAGGACACGTGTATTTGCCTTCGAGATTTACCTAGGTACGTAGGTACTTAAGTCTGCGCTTAGTGCTGGCCCCGATCGCGCGGCTCTAAGGCTTTCGATCTTTGGACCCTTACAGACCTTACGGCTTCGATCCCCTCAGCCCTAATATTGCTGGCTGCTTTTCGTCGGGTGATCTCAGCAGCTACGCCCTAAGACCTAAGGCTACCTACCTAGTCTCGGAATTTGCCGCGGAGGTCAGTTGACCTATCTCAAGCTCAAGTTGTAATTTAACTTATTTTCAATCAGTACCTGATCAGAAATGTTTTTGGTTCCTAATTTGTGTAGCACGCTGAACAATGAAAACAACAACAACGAGCTCTATGCTGATCAATCATCCTTAAAGATTAGATAATAGTTTTGATCAATTTTTAGGCTTGAGAAATAAATTATGATTTTCGAATGGAGAAAACTATCATACGGAATTTACCTATCAGTCCACTAGATGGGTGGAAGTCCTCGACGAAGGGATGATGGCCGACCTAACCCTCGGTATATCCAAAACCACTGGGTTGGTTTTCTATATTTTTATTCAACGAATAACACACGGCCTATAGCCGGGAAAACAAATACGCAAAAGAAAAATGACTATGTACAGTCGAGAATCACCGACCAACGAAAAAACCAAACAAGCCAAAACTCTAATCACGACCTTCCATACACTGGCCTCAAGGGCCATTACAGTACAATAAAAACAACGATCAAATTAACGTAATACTGATAAACTTTTATCTCAGATCGAATGTTATCGATTACACGAGCGGTATGCATTAAACAATTACTATTATCATACACTTAACTCTACGATACCGGACAAGTATCTAAATGTTTTTTATTATTGAAAGTTTGGGAAAATAATGGGAAGACCGAAGGCATAGCCCACAGTGCACTATCATAGATAGCTACTAGTATTGGCTATGTTATGGCTATTGCGAACTGCTAAGGCATGTTCGCCTAAACGTGTAACTCTCGCAGTTACAAGATCTTTGCGTAACGCAAAAAATAAGCATTCACAGACTCCGATGGGTGCTGTTTTTGCTCAAGAAATCTATCAAACAATGTATCTGAGTCGATAGGACGAAACTCTGCAATTAATGCTTGTTTTGTGAGTTCATAAGATTCGCGAACGTCGTTGGGTAGGAAGCGAAACAATCTAGTCGTATAGGTATCGAAAAAAGATGGCAACAAATCTAGACACGATCTTTTGTCAATTCTATAGCCATTTGCTAATCGCTCAAGTTCATGAAAAAATCCACGAATATCTGTTTTTCACCTTGAAAAAACTTCTTATTGGCTATCGTGAACTGAATTTGTTGCAAAAATGGACCTCTGTTCATAGAATTGGCTAGGTAGCAAATACCTGTATTCTCTGAGCTATCAGATGACGTGTCACAATGGCAACGCCGTGAACGTCTTGAAGAAGATCTATGACGCCTGGGACTTTCCGGCGGAGAGTCAGTAGCTTGATCCGGATAGTGAACTCTTCGGTTCTGCTGATTCTGAGGCGGAATCTGATCCGGTGGGATCGATGCACCTGTATTTGGCACAAAAATTTGATTCTGCGGAATATGCATCACATGAAGTGGCGGTAGTTCAGCATTTACGGGATTAGCTTGGTTCGCTGCCGGCTGAACAGCTGGCAAAACAATCTGTACTCGCGGAGACAGTTCAACATTTGCAAAACGAGCTAAATGTTGCTGTTCAGCGTTTACAGAGACGGTAGGACGCGATAAACGCGACGCGATTTGCTGATTAGGAAGCACTGGAACAGACAAACGACGGACGGGCATTGACGTTGCAAGCTGCACGCGCGAATCCGAGTCAGCATTTGCAAAGCGAGCTAAATGCTGCTGGTCCGCGTTTGCAGTGACGTTGGGAACCGGTTGTGGCTCAACAGGCTGCAAATCAGGGTTTGCAGAGTTTGCATTTTGCAATTGTGCATGCACATGTTCAACGGCTATACGTTCAAGCCGATTTTCTAAATCTTGCATATGCGCAAACATCGCATTCAAAAGATTATTTGAATTGCCATTTTCAGTTATCCGATTCACGTTTGTGTCGGAAACCGATTGTTGCGGATTAGGAATCGTCGTTTCATTCAAAATTTGGCAAAGAGTGATATTGTTGTCGTTTGCAACTTGATTATCTAGCGGAGAGTCAACACTGTTGTCCTGATTTTGGACACCTAGCGTTTGATTTGTATTCACAACGCTGTCTGCGCTTGCACAATTTTGTGCACTGGCGCTATGATCGGAATCTGAGTCATTTGACACACTTCTAGATGATTTCGGAGTATTAGCCTGCTTAGGCGACTTATCTGGGGTTTTTCTCCTCGTTTTGGTCATTTTTCCTGCTAGTTTCTTGCCTGGCATGGCAGACAATTGAGATTAAGATCAGGACAAGAAATTTATGTCACAACCCCAATCTCGACCAAGAAAAATACGCACACGAACACAATAGAGTCAAAAATGCACACAAACAGTGAAATGTTAAGAATGCACACGAACACAATATGGTTACACAAAGTGGAAATATTTTTGAAATTTTTAGGCAGAAAATGAAACGATGTTAGCTCGGCCGGTCGTCGTGAATGACCTCCAATGTAAGTGTAGCTGCAGACGCTACACTCACTTGCTTACTTACACCCTAGACTTAAGCTCACGCGCTCGCACAAACGGCGACTCGGGGGTAAGTGGCCCGGCCTATCAAGATAGCCCGGCCCTCTATGCACGCACCTAGTGAAACTTACTTACTTAACCCCTTTTGAGATTAAGTACCTAAATAATGTAAGTTCCCCGGAAACCTAATTGAGGGCTCAAAAAGATTATTATTTAACTTGTTTTGGGACCGAATTCCGGTGCTTGAAAATATTGAAGGTTCCTAAGTATAGTGTAGCACAAGGACAGAATTCAACAGCACGGAAATTCAACCGAGCCCAACATCGTTAATTAAATAATTAATTTTTACAATATTTTTGGACAGAAAATTATGAAGCAATGAAAAACGCGACAGCATGAAGATGCATGCTGCCGACTGTCGTGTTACGCTAATCGGTTAAAAACAAACAATGTAATTACGAGGGCACGTAGCCCGCCAACGGCATACAACAAATGCCGTGAAGGCACACAAATAAAATAGCAAATGCGTAGGGGCGAAAAAAGCCTGCCCACTACGCGACAAAAACGACGAGATTTCCCTGCAGCCACGCAGGGGAAAAACAACAGGGACAACGTGCGGAGACTACTCGACGCACGGAAAAGAAAAACGACGCACAGTGTACAAGCTGGCGTAAAAAGGCTCAAAGCTCAATGTAAAATGAAAAATTCTTAAAGTGCCGGAATGATCGTAATATCGTCAAAACTGCGCTCGCACGCAGTTTTAAACGATACGAAAAAAGAGGCGTATCAAACGCGGACAAAGAAACGCGGAATGGATCTACGAGAATAACAATAGGCCTATGGGCAAAGCTTACGGTAAAGAATGTACAAACGGAATAGGCACAAATATGAGACACACACATATAGAGTTTTAAGCACACGTATGATATGATAGCACACATACCAATTCGTACTCAAGTCGCATTAAGCCCGAGTGCCCATTTTCCTATCCCGGATTTTTATTGAAAATATGTGTGGGAAAGGAAATGAAGATATGATAATTTTAAGAGGGAAGGTGGTCCCGGGCGACACACTATAGCGTTGCGCTTAGTGGTCGCGTACGTGCAAATGGAAATTAAGCACAAAATTGAGCATCTGGGTCAAACAGTCATTGGAATGTAGGTACAACGTAGCACAAAACGAATGGAATTTCGCGTTGAACCAATGCGGCGAAACAGGGTGTAGAGCCATCTCTACAAGAACTTCTTATATTAAAGTGATTATCCTTCTAGATAATTACCCTATATATATAGATGTACAGCATGACCAGCAATCATGAAAGGGTTCATCTGGTGAACTTTTTTTAGCCAAAAAAGCCTCAATAAGAGGCTTAGGTAAGTGGCAAAATAGTCTAAAGACCATGTTATCCACAGTTTCTAGTCAATTTCAAGCACATTTACAGAAAGTGTTCGATTGTCTTCCTTTTTGCATAGAACTTCTATGCGTTTCTTCAAACTCAATAAGAAGTTAGTTCGGGCGGTGCAAACTTTAAAGTGGAGCAAAAAACTCTGTTTTTTAGCATTGTTTATCTGCCGATTTTTCTGGTAAATGGATTGTGCGAACCGCTTAATTATTGCATTTGATTGCGTTTTTTACACGCAATAATAAGTTATTTTTGGAGATGGTAACTTCGTACTTAGAGATTCCATGTTAGCGAATCTTAATGTAAATTTTGATTACTTCCAAGAATGTTTAAAGTTTAAACCGAAAAAACAACTCTACTCTGTGAGCGTTTAAGGATATTTTAAACTACAATATCAGAAGTAAGAATCCGACTCAAATCTTTTTAATCTGTTCAAATATGGCAAGGTTGTCTTCTTAAAAAAATAATGCTGATGGTTCAAGAACAATGATTTTCTTCACGTTTGCATTGCTGTCATTTTGGCATGTTACCGTATGTTTTTACTAACTGATTTACTAAAATATTATGTCGCTTTTTAATTATTCTCATAGAACAAGCTATTCATGTTATTTATTTTTACGAAGGTGCTTCATCAAGGCCAATCTGGGGGGGTTAGCCTGTGTGAAGTGTCAAGAATTGAGCATTGTTAGTCCAAAATGACCTCAAAACTGGTCTAAAATAGTGTTCAACTTATGGCACTTTTGCAAAAAGTTTTCAGTTTTCACCCATTTTCGGCCTTCTTTTGCCTCTTTTTGCTCAAAAAATTACCCATTTTACATTATGGGCTCGAGTCTGATTTTGAGTGGATTCTTACAACTTCTGCAGGCATATGTGACTTTCCCTCCCATCCGTTCATATCCTTGTGTGCAATTCCAAGTTTTGTTCCATCGAAGCATTTCTCTTTGCTTTAGTCTGTTCCATTCCAAATGGCGCATTTTTTTGCTGAAGTCTTATTACTGTAACGATTTTCACTGCACAAATGCCATCTTCAATTATGCTTCTAAGAGCTGGTTGCTTTAAACTCTTCATTTTGATTTTTAACGTACTTTGCTTAACATGTGGCGCATCTAAAGTCTATTTCCAACAACTGCGGCCATAAATTTAAAAACAATCTCTGACAATAAGCTGACAGATTGCGATTATAGCCTTGGTCTGATATATAATTATCATAACCCTTGGCCTAATGACGATTAAAATTCTTAGAATTTATGCACGAAGTTATATGAAATAGACTATAATAGACAGCCACAGCAACCTAACCCGTGAAATATTCTGTTACAGTAATAAGCCACAAAGCAAAAATGGGCCGTTTGGAATGGAACAGACTATAGTAAATTTCTTTGTTGGTGTTGCACTCACATAAAAATGTATGGTAAGTTGTATAATTGTCTGGATAAATTTTTTGCACATTTTGTATTGCAGGAATCGTACTTAGTATGGCACTTGTGGCCAGAGACCCTCTATATCTTACAAATAACTGCAGTATGTCATAATGAAACAACTGCTAATGATTTTGCAAGTGCAAACGGAGTGCTTCCATTCCTTGGTGGTAATGTTCCCTGTTTGTTAACCCCAAACTGTCATGGTGTTTTGCGCCTAAAAAACAATAAAAGAGTATGCACATAGTACATCTACACGTTTTCCTTGGGGTTTGTTCCCCTAGAATAAGAATATCCCTCACCGAATAACAGTGGCGACTTCCCGAACTGTCGATTTTTTAAAAATTGTGATAAATGTGCTGTTACAAGTGGTATGGTGTCATCTTTCTGGCGCTAGTAGTTATGCATGGCTCCCTGGAGTGCAATGGTTAAGAATAGTCCATGCTTAAGCAAAGGTGAGGAGGCGGAGTCTTGCGCCCTGGAGTATGATCAGGGAGCAATGGTTAAGGATACACAATGGTTAAGGATAGGACATAGTTGAAGTCTGGAAGGTATGGCACAGTGCCAGCTTAGGCTTGAGTATAAACTGGGGTTAAACTAAGCCTAAACCTGAACTAAGTGTAAACTAAGTGAGAGTGTAAACTAAGATTAAAGTGAGCATAGTTGTAAAGTAATACTATTGTATTCATAAGTAAGCTATGGCGACCCAGCCACAACTTTCTAGGGGGGGGAGTCGATTCCCCCAACACATCCCCTATTAGTGTAAACTAAGCCTAAGCATTATAGAAATTTATGTAGCAGTGCATGACTTCCTGGCCTTACTTAGACACATTATGCAAATAAACTTAAGCAGTAATGAGCAACGAGCTGCATATATATATATATATATATATATATATATATATATATATATATATATATATATATATATATATATATATATATATATATATATATATATATATATATATATATATATATATATATATATATATATATATATATATATATATATATATATATATAATATATATATATATATATATATATATATATATATATATATATATATATATATATATATATATATCATAGGTTAGCAATAGCGTACCTATAATATCCTTGGCCACCATTTTTTCTTATATGCTTTTCACAGTGAGTTCGAATTTTGTGTCCTCCCCTCACAGCTATAACGGCACACATCTGAGAGGTGCGGTTTTTTTGAAAGGTAGATAATAGCAAAACTTGGTGTCCAAATTTTTTCTTAGTTTACACTCAATACCGAGCGCGTCGTGAGTGTGTTAAGTTTACACCAAAAATTCAAATAATTTGGGGAGGGCCAATTTTTATTAAAAAATGTTTTTCCTAATTAGTAGGTTACGAATCTGGTCTTAAAATTTCTTTACACTCATTGGTTGATGCACAGGAGTGTGAATCACACGGGTTTTTTTACAGCTTTTATGTGGCCGAGCATATCTAACTCAGTTTTACATTCTCTGCAGTCTGATTGATTTCAAAAGGTAGACGGTTAAAAAATCTAGGGTAGACTTTTTTGTTTTTTTTAAAAGTAATATTTTCGAATTTAGAGGCGGTTTATTGTAAAGTGTCCAAGACAAAAAAATATTTTTTCCCTGCCATATTCTCCACTTGGTAGATAGAACGTGGTAGCTACTTTTGAAATGTGCCTCGTCTTAAGCGCTACACGTCAAAATTTATTTTGTTTCTTTACAATCAATATTGCGTTATTAGTGCAAGTGTAAACTTTACACTGAAAAATTTTTTTGTCGCCCATAGCGTCGTGGATGATGAATTTAAGAAAAAATGTTTTCCCTAATTAGTAGGTTACGAATCTGGTCTTAAAATTTCTTCACACTCATTGGTTGTTGCACAGGAGTGTAAATTAGACGGTTTTTTTACTGTTTTCATGTGCAAGAGCATATCTAACTCAGTTTTACATTCTATGCAGTCTGATTGGTTTCAAAAGGTAGATCGGTTATAAAATCTAGGGGAAACTTTCTTTATTTTTTCTTAAAAAGTAATATTTTCGAAGTTAGAGGCGGTTTATTGTAAAGAGTCTGAGACAAAAAAATATTTTTTCCCTGCCATATTCTCCACTTAGTAGAAAGAACGTGGTAACTACCTTTAAAATCTGCCTCGTCTTAAGCGCTACACGTCAAAATTTATTTTGTTTCTTTACAATCAATATTGCGTTATTAGTGCAGGTGTAAACTTTACACTGGAAAAATTTTTCCGCCCAGAGCGTCGTGGATGATGAATTTTTTAAAAAATGTTCTCTGTGAGGTCAGAATAACGAATCTGACCTTCAAACTTTCTACAATCAATACACAGTACCAGGGGTTTAAACTTTACACTCTAGTGGATGAGTAGAAAAACAGATTTTGTCCAAGATTTCTCTGCCAACTTTTTCGGTTATGAGTTAAGATAATTTAAATAAATGAAAATAAAGTAACTTTTAAGGGCTACTCGTCAAAGCAAACCGCGTTCAAGAAAACGTAATATTGACTTGTTTATGGGGGTGTAAAGTTCGAAATCTGAGGTGTAAAATGGGCGAAAAAACAGGTTTTTTCGTATTTAATTGGTAAATCATATCAGATATTTTGCGGAACATAAGTTTTGCACATACAAACGTACTACAATCAAAGGGCTACAAACTGGCTCAAATCGAATTTATTTACACTCAATGGGGCGTTCGGTTCAGATTTTTAAAGTTTACAATGTGGTGAACAGTGGAAAATACGTGTTTGTCCACATTTTTGTTCGCCACCCCTTAAAAAGTACTTTATTTTTATCCTATTCGACCTCTCCCGACTTCTTCACTTCATATTTTTGTTCGCCACCCCTTAGAGAGTACTTTATATTTATCCTATTCGACCTCTCCCGACTTCTGAACAGAGAAAGTGGCGAACAAAAATATGCACAAACACGTATTTTTCACTGTCCACCACATTGTAAACTTTAAAAATCTGAACCTAACGCCCCATTGAGTGTAAATAAATTCGGTTTGGGCCAGTTTGTAGCCCTTTGATTGTAGTACGTCTGTATGTGCCAAACTTATGTTTGTAAACTTTACACTGAAAAAAATTTTTGGAAAAAAATCGGTTTGGGTTTTTTTTTGAAACAGATGAAAAAAACCGATTGATTGCCCCAGATGTACATTCTTGTGCTCAATTTCCATACGCACGTACACGACCGTTAAGCGCAACGCTTAAGTGAGTCGCCCGGGACCACCTTCACCTAAAAATTATCATATTTTTCATTCCATTCCCACACATATTTTCAATCAAAATCCGGGATAGGAAAATCGGCACTCGGGCTTAATGCGACATGAGTACGAATTGGTAAATGTGTTATCATATCCTACGTGTGTTAAAAGATCATATGTGTGTGTCTCATATTTGTGCCTGTCTCGTTTGTACATACCTTTACCGTAAGCTTTTGCCCATAGGCCTATTGTCGTATTCATAGATCCTTTTCATATCTCTTGGTTCGTGTTGTTACGCCTCTTTTTCCGCGTCAGTTAAAACTGCGTGCGAGCGCAGTTTTGACGGCACTTTAAGATTTTACATTTCACAATTAGTTTTTCTGCCCGAGAGCCTCTCCGTCAGCTCCCGCGCTGAGCGTATCTTCTTTTTCTTTTTGTTGCCGTACGTGAGCAGACTCCGTACATGCCTTTTTATCTGCTTGGCTGCAGAACTCCTCTGTTAGTTTTCCTGCATAGTGTGCACGCTTCTTTTTTGCCATACGCTTTGTTTTTAATCATTCGTGTTTGTGCTAATTGGCATCAGTTGTATGCCTTTGGCAGGGCTTTGTGCCCTTGTTTAATTACATTGCTTGATTTTACCCGATTATTGTAACACGACGGTCGGCAGCATGTATCCTCCATGCCGTCGCTTTTTAATTGCTTCATAATTTTTCTGTCCAACAAAATATTGTAAAAATTAATTATTTAATTAACAATGCTGGGCTCGGTTGAATTTCTGTGCAGTTGAATTCTGTCCTTTGTGCTACACTATACTTGGGAACCTTTAATATTTTCAAGCACTCGGAATTCGGCCCAAAACAAGTTAAATAATAATCTTTTTAAGCCCTCAATTAGGTTTCCGGGGAGCTTATTTTAATTCGGTATCTTAATCTCAAAGGGGTTAAGTAAGTAAGTTTCACTAGGTGCTTGAGCTTGAGATTCGGGTTAAGTAAGCGAAGTACACGTAGCTTGACTATACGTTTACACATCTGATATTTATTTGTCCTTGGGCCATTGTGGAGACCTAATTTTTTCATAAATGTTGATTGTAATATCAGAATTACGAATCCGACTGAAATTTTCTTTAAAGTCTGTGGTTGTGTAAAGTTTACACTGCATATTGCAGTCTTGTTCTAGAGCCTTGCGGAAGCTTAATTTTTTTTCAAAATGTTCTATGTAAAATCAGAATTGAGAATCTGACTGTTAGTTTTCTCTACACCTAGTAGCTGTGTGAAGTTTGCACTAATCATTTGTTGTTAAAATGTAGTTTATACTACAAATTTATTTAACTTCCAAATCTGAGCGTTAGCGTTCCTTACACTTGATATTTGCGTAAAGTTAATACTGAAAAACTTTGATCTGTTAAAATAATGTAAGGTTGTCTTGTTTGAAAAGGATAATGCTGATGTTATGAACAGTATTGTTTTCCGTGTTCTTGGACTGTTTTTATTATTGTGGCATGTTACTGTATGTGTTTACTGACTGATGTACTCAAATCATACTAATTAAAAGTGGGGTACTAGCAAAGAAAAATGCTCCGATGGAACAAAAAAGATGAATATACTTGGAATTGTGAATTATTAAGGATGTAAAAGGAGGGGACTAGGAAAAATCTACCTAAAGTCGCAAAATCTGCTAAAAATCAGACTTTCTCTAAGCAACGCTAAAAATCGATGTATATTCTGCGGCCAACAGATTAAAATAAATATTTAACCATAAAAATGATTGAAAACAGCAGCACGTTAGCTATGCAGTAGCTATGGGAAATGATTTTGAGTAAACTAACAGTCTTCTAAGCCAATTGAATGAAATAGCAAACATCAAAGACAATCGGAGGCATGGGTGGTTTAAGAGAGTAGGAAACGCGTAAGTTGACTCAAAACAGACTAAATGTAGATACACTAGCATGCCCAAAACGATTGTGTGCACTAATCAATCGGCCCCTGCTTTGCTTGCTATAATGTTCATAACAAAATAAAAACAACTTTAAATACAATACTTCTTAGTTTTCTATCAATCAGGTGCCAGCAATTTAAAAAAAGTAACCTTGACAGATTTTGTACACTCTTATCTTAAACTTCGAACATTATTAAAAAAGACACTTTTTTAGAGGCCGCAGAATATACTTCGATTTTTAGCGTTGCTTAGAGAAAGTCTGATTTTTAGCAGATTTTGCGATCTTTAGGTAGATTTTTCCTAGTACCCTCATTTTACATCCTTAAGAATCCACATTCCAAGTATATTCATCTTTTTTGTTCCATTGGAGCATTTTTCTTTGCTAGATATATATATATATATATATATATATATATATATATATATATATATATATATATATATATATATATATATATATATATATATATATATATATATATATATATATATATATATATATATATATATATATATATATATATATATATATATATATATATATATATATATATATATATATATATATATATATATATATATATATATATATATATATATATATATATATATATATATATATATATATATATATATATATATATATATATATACTAGCAAAGAAAAAGAAAAAATGCTCCAATGGAACAAAGCTTACTATGCTTGGAATTGTGGATTATTAAGGATATAAAAGGAGCGGACTAGGAAGGATCTACCTAAAGTCCCAAAATCTGCTAAAAATTATACTTTCTCTAAGCATCACAAAAAATTGAAGTATATTCAGCGGCGTCAAACAAAGTGTCTTATGTTAAATAATGTTCAAAGTTTCAGGTAAGCGTGTATAAATGAAATCTATAATGTTTACTTTTAATAAATGCTGGCAAGTAGCAACGCTGCTGACTAGCTTTGTATCTTAATTGATAGAAAACTAAGTGGTATTGTATTTAAAGTTGTTTTACTCTGTTAAAAGCATTATAGCAAGCAAAGCAGGGGCCAATTAGTTAGTGCACACACTTGCTATGGGAATGCTACTGTACTTACAATAAGTCTGTTTTAAGTTAACTTACGCATTTCCTACTGTTTTAAACCAATAATTTCTTCAGTTGTCTTGGATGCATCAATGTTTGCTATTTAATTCAACTGGCTTAGAAAGACTGTTGGATTACTCAATATCATTTTCCATAGCTACTGCATGAGCAAAAGTGCTGCCTTTTCAATCATTTTTATGGTTAAAGATTTATTTTAATCTGTTGGCCGCAGAATATACTTCGATTTTTTGCATTGCTTAGAGAAAGACAGATTTTTAGCAGATTTTGCGACTTTAGGTAGATTTTCTCAAGTCCCCTCCTTTTACTTCCTTAATAATCCACAATTCCAAGTATATTTGTCTTTTTTGTTGCATCAAAGCATTTTTATTTGCTAGTACCCCTACTTTTTTAATTAGCATGATTTCAGTGAATCAGTCAGTAAACACATACAGTACTGCAATAATGACAGCAGTCCAAGAGTGCGGAAAACAATATTTTTCTTAACATCAGCATTTATCCTTTTTAAACAAGACAACCCTAACATTATAAAAATGGGTCTACGACAATTGGGTGAAGACAATTGTATGAACGACAATTGGGTGAACGACAATTGGGTGAACAACAGTTTGGTGAATAACAATTAGGTGAATACGACAAGTGGGTGAATGCGACAATTGGGTGAAAGACAGTTGGGTGAATGACAATTGGGTGAATACGACAATTGGGTGAATGCAACAATAGGGTGAATGCAACAATTGGGTGAATAAATTAATTAGGTCTATATAGGACTTCGCATTGCTGGAATTCTGGGTGTTGCATTGGCACCTCTTCTGACACTTGCCAAAACCACACAATGGTGCAGAGGGGCTTTCATCCACCCCGAAGAAATGGGTGGACCTCCAAGCATTGATACCTCAAGCATTCGGAGTTTTGTACCTTATTTGGTTAATTCATTCCAACAGAATTTTTCAAGTGCTTATCTATGGCAAGGGCCACAGACATGTAGGCATGGGGGGTCTGGTACTTTAGACCAGACATGCACTGGGGGTTAAAGGGGTCCTGCCTGACCCTCCAGAATGGATAAATTAAAGATTTTGTGGGGAAGATGCTGAATGAAGACCAAAAATTGATGAAAATTGAAAATTTCCTTCAAAAGTGCTTCACAATGACCAGAAATTGTGTAACTTAGTTTCAATGATGTTTTAGCATTCAAGCCACTTTTTCAAGTCATATTGGCCTCAGAAAGCTCTATTTTTGACATCTTAGACCGGCTTGTCCCCCCAATTGGCCATGCTTTGCGATTGTGGTCCTGGCCATATGTGCATGGGCAGCACCAAAATTCTGGTGGTCTAAATAAGGTTAAACCCAAAACATGCAATTAGGAGTCCTGGACCAATTATCGATTCTTGGGGTTCAGGCCCCTACACCTATGTGCAGTCTAGACCCCAGAATCCAAAGAACATCCTAAAATCGATAATTTCAGTTGGACCCCCTGAAATGCTTATTTTTAGTTCTTTTTTTAACTTTGAAGAAGAAAAACGTTGGCTATGTTGATGCTTTCAAAATTTTTGGGAGTTGAAGGAGAGTCCTTGTACTTTCTTCTTGTCAAACAAAAAACCCAATGCATGCAGCTAACAGAATGCTGTCAAAAAATTAAAATGACAAGTTATGAGCAATGCCACACAAATACTGAATAATGTCAGTATTGGCAAATTTTGTAACAATATTTTTGATGCGCCGATTGAGATCAATGTACTTCTTCTTTCTTGTTGCTTCATGCCCAGCCAAGAGTTCTTCAACGTGTCGGATAAAAACAGCCTCCTCAGTCTTTAAAGCAGATATCAAGCGCCATGTTGTCGGATGGTCGCAACCATATGTGGGCAGCAAGAAAATTCTGGGGGTGCGAATTTTGTTGAAGGTCAAAAAATGGCCTTAAAAATGGTGGTATGGCGATAAACACACCATTTTTCGACGTTCCTCATCAAGCACTATCCATTGGCATCAAAAAATTGCGAAAAAAACGAAAAAAAATTTCAAAAATTGAATTCTGGGGGGGGGGTATTTCGATTTCTGGGGGGGGTATTTTGGTTTCTGGGGGTGCATACCCCCCAACCCCCACGCCCAGGTGTGGTCGCAACAGACTGTGGAGTGGAAATGGCTGTGCCAAGCTTCAACAGCATTGTTTGATCTCAGCAAATCATTTAAAACCCAATCTGAGTTGTTCAAGAGCATCAATGGGAAATGGCAATCCCAAACTCTATTTCTCCAAATGCGGCCTACGTATGTATCCTCAAAATAGTCAATAACAGCCTGACAGTCCTCAGGTAGCAGCTCAACTAAATCGTCAAATGCATTGTGCACTTGATATACTGGCACAAGCGACAAAGTAGGGATCATACGCAAAGTCATAGCAAATTTGGCATTGTTAGCATAACAATCTTGCAGACCACACTACTATACCCGGCGGTACACATTTTGGCACAGATGAAACAAACATCCGTGCATAATTACACTAGCAAAGAAAAATGCTCCGATGGAACAAAAAAGATGAATATACTTGGAATTGTGGATTATTATGGATGTAAAAGGAGGGGACTAGGAAAAATCTACCTAAAGTCGGAAAATCTGCTAAAAATCACACTTTCTCTAAGCAACGCAAAAAATCGATGTATATTCTGCGGCCAACAGATTAAAATAAATATTCAACCATAACAATGATTGAAACAGCAGCACGTTAGCTATGCAGTAGCTATGGGAAATGATATTAAGTAAACTAACAGTCTTCCAAGCCAATTGAATGAAATAGCAAACATCGAAGACAATTGAAGACATGGTTGGTTAAAAACAGTAGGAAACACGTAAGTTGACTTGAAACAGACTTAATGTAGATACACTAGCATGCCCGAAACGATTGTGTGCACTAATCAATCGGCTCCTGCTTTGCTTGCTATAATGCTCATAAAACAAAACAACTTTAAATACAATACCTCTTAGTTTTCTATCAATCAGGTGCCAGCAATTTAAAAAAGTAACCTTGATAGATTTCGTTTATACACTCTTATCTGAAACTTCGAACATTATTTAAAAAAGACACTTTTTTAGAGGCCGCAGAATATACATCGATTTTTTGCGTTGCTTAGAGAAAGTGTGATTTTTAGCAGATTTTCCGACTTTAGGTAGATTTTTCCTAGTCCCCTCCTTTTACATCCATAATAATCCACAATTCCAAGTATATTCATCTTTTTTGTTCCATCGGAGCATTTTTCTTTGCTAGTACACTACTTTTAATTAGCGTGATTTCAGTACATCAGTCAGTAAACACAATCAGTAACATGCCACAATAATGACAACAGTCCAAGAACGCGGAAAACAATATTGTTCTTAACATCAGCATTATCCTTTTTAAACAAGACAACCTTATTGACACCATCCATTTTCAAATTAAAACTGCATTAAGTTATTTCTTCTTAATGTGCAGTTCACTTATAATCAAGCACAAAAATTTAACCAACGAATTCACATTGCAAATCCTCACTCAATCAATACACAAGCACAATGTGTTGTGACTTTTGAAATTGAAAACACCCAATTTTCAATTTTCAAATTGAAAATTGGATCAATTTTCAAATTGAAAATTGGGTCAATTTTCAAATTGAAAATTGGGTGTTTGAATTTGCGATGAAGAAAATAATCAAAAGATAGTCACTTGGTTTATTTAAGCCGAGTAATAAAATAACGACCGTCCACCAATTCCAAACTAAACGCAACTAATCTGATCACTATGAAAAAGTTTTGAAAAATGAGCTTGCTAAGCGAGAGTTGTAAACCAAGAGAAACTTAAAGTTAAAACCTACCATTAAATTATGAGAGAATTATAAAAGATTTTAAACTTCAAGAAAATGGAAAAGGCGGGATGTTGGTAAATTAGAAGGCAAAGATTTTTGGCAAAAATTCAAAAACTTCACGCAAATATCAAATGTAAGGAACACTAACGCTTTGATTTGGTAGTAAAATAAATTTGTAGTATAGACTACATATTAACAACAAATGAATAGTGCAAACTTTACACAACTACTAGGTGTAGAGAATACTAACAGTTTACGGCTTATTAATGTACATGATTACAATAAAGCTGTATATCTTTGTCGACTTCTGTGCACAGTAGTGTGATTGCTGGTTCATTTTAAACCACTTTTGCAGGCAATTTACATCAATTAAACGATAGCTCTCCATGTGCAAGATTTTGTGAAACATATTATAAACACGGCTAAGAAAGATTTAACTTTAATGCAACCCATTTAAGACAAAATTACATCTCTTCAATGATCTAAGGACACTTGAACATAATTTTTAAATCACTTTAGATTACTTTTGAGGGTAAACAAACTCACTTAATTGATGTCTCACATATGAATCCTTGAAAATTTCTTGACTTCAGTTACAAAGTCTCTGCAAGTCTATCGAATTAGGGTTAACACGTAACGTAAACTTTACACAAACACATAGCGTAAAGAATATTTTAGTCGGATTCGTAATTTTGATATTGCTCCGATATTTCTTTCAACATTTATGGAAAAATGAGTCTCCATAATGTTTTAAAGACAATAAACATTAGGTTTAAACCACTTTGCAATACTGCTGAGTGTAAGCAAGCGCGCCCAATTGACGTATATATTTCATTCCCTGTAAATTTTTATATCTCAGGAAAAAATTTCGATTTTTGCAATGCTCTAGAACAAAGGCTAACATGCAGTGTAAAAAATTACTCGGATATTATGATCAACATTCATGAAAAAATTATGTCTCTACAATGGTCTGAGGACATATAAACAATGAATGTAAACTACTTTACATCACTGTTGGATGTAAACAAACGCGCCTACGTGACGTCTCACATTTGATCCTTTGAAAACTTCTAGGCTCCAAGAAAAAAATTAGGTTTCAGGAATGCTCAAAAACGAAGATAAATATATATGTAGTGTAAACTTCATGTAAACACCTAGTGTAAAGAAGATTTTAGTCAGATTCGTAATTTTGATATTGTTCCGATATTACGATTAATATTTATGAAAAAATTAAGTCTACATAATGTTCTATGGGCAAACTAACAATTGGTGTAAACTACTTTACAACACCGTAGAGTGTAAACATATGCGCCAGACTGGCATATCAAATTTGATTCCTGGTCCATTTCTAGACTTGATAAACGTGTCCCTGACTCGTAACCGGAGAAGCAGGCAGAAAAAACAAGACAGAAACGCATTTAAAACTCCAAATTTTTGACTTTACACTCGCTAAATATTAATGTATAGACAATTTGCTTTGACATGCACCCGATATAAAGCACTTTATTTTTATTCTATTAGACTTATCCCGACTTCTGGACGGAGAAAGTGGCGAACAAAAAACGCAACAAAAACGTATTTTCCACCATTTAGAACACTGTAAACTTTAAAATTCCGTACCGAACTCCCCATTGAGTTTAAAGAAATTCGGTTTGGTACAATTTGTAGCTTTTAAATCGTAGTACATTCCTGTGTGCCAAAATTCTGTTGCAAAAATTATTTGGCATGATTTATCAATCAAACTTCGGAAAAAACGTGTTTTTTAGCCCATTTTTTACCTCTGATTTCGAACTTTACACCCCCATAAATAACTCAATATTGCGTTTTTTTAAATGCGGTTTGCTGCGATGTTTAGCCCCTGTGAGGCACTTTATTAATGCTGTCTTCGATTTGCACTGACTCATAAGCGGAAAAATTTGGCAGAGAAATCTTAGTTAAAATTCATTTTTTACACCATCCACTAGAGTGTAAACTTTAAACCCCAGGATCTAACTCACCATAGAGCATAGAAGACTTTGCTTATATGCAGAATGTAGCCCTTGATCCGCTCTACATTTCTGTCAGAAAACATTTTAAAAACCTCATAACCGGAGTTAGTATCGGACATAGGAAGGTTGAAAACTCGACCAAAAAAGTGCTTTTTCACCCCCAGATTTTCGCACTCTTTACACTGCCGTTCGATAAATAATGCGAATTTCAAAAACAAAAAAAGTGTCATCTGTAGAATTCATCCCTCTATTATCCTATTCTGTTCAATCCTTCGAGTCATCAATACTCAGTTGTCCACATGCCGCAGTAAAAAGGTCCCAAAATTTGTCCTATGTTATAACGTTACACAAAAACTTTACACCTTCTTTACACAGTCAATTTTGAGTTTCAAGAAAAACAAAAAACACGGGCAGCGAATTTTTTTATTATCTTTCTTTTAAAAAAAACCGCACCTTCCAGAAGTGTCCCGTTATAGCTGTAGGGGGGTGCCCAGGTGTTGGGGGTACCCAAGTATATTATAGGTATTTTGATTTCTGGGGGGGTATTTTGGTTTCTGGGGGTGCATACCCCCCAACCCCCACGCCCAGGTGTGGTCGCAACAGACTGTGGAGTGAAGTCGGCTGTGCCAAGCTTCAACAGCATTGTTTGATCTCGGCAAATCATTTAAAACCCAATCTGAGTTGTTCAAGAGCATCAATGGGAAATGGCAATCCCAAACTCAATTTCTCCAAATGCGGCCTACGTATGTATCCTCAAAATAGTCAATAACAGCCTGACAGTCCTCAGGTAGCTGCTCAACTAAATCGTCAAATGCATTGTGCACTTGATATACTGGCACAAGCGACAAAGTAGGGATCATACGCAAAGTCAAAGCAAATTTGGCATCGTTAGCATAACAATCTTGCAGACCACACTCCTATACCCGGCGGTACACATTTTGGCACAGATGAAACAAACATCCGTGCATAATTACACTAGCAAAGAAAAATGCTCCAATGGAACGAAAAAGATGAATATACTTGAATTGTGGATTATTATGGATGTAAAAGGAGGGGACTAGGAAAAATCCTACCTAAAGTCGGAAAATCTGTTAAAAATCACACTTTCTCTAAGCAACGCAAAATCGATGTATATTCTGCGGCCAACAGATTAAAATAAATATTCAACCATAACAATGATTGAAACAGCAGCACGTTAGCTATGCAGTAGCTATGGGAACAGATATCAAGTAAACTAACACTCTTCCAAGCCAATTGAATGAAATAGCAAACATCGAAGACAATTGAAGACATGGTTGGTTAAAAACAGTAGGAAACACGTAAGTTGACTTGAAACAGACTTAATGTAGATACACTAGCATGCCCGAAACGATTGTGTGCACTAATCAATCGGCTCCTGCTTTGCCTTGCTATAATGCTCATAAACCAAAACAACTTTAAATACAATACCTCTTAGTTTTCTATCAATCAAGTGCCAGCAATTTAAATAAGTAACCTTGATAGATTTCGTTTATACACTCTTATCTGAAACTTCGAACATTATTTAAAAAAGACACTTTTTTAGAGGCCGCAGAATATACATCGATGTTTTGTGTTGCTTGAGAAAGTGTGATTTTTAGCAGATTTTCCGACTTTAGGTAGATTTTTCCTAGTCCCCTCCTTTTACATCCATAATAATCCACAATTCCAAGTATATTCATCTTTTTTGTTCCATCGGAGCATTTTCTTGCTAGTACACTACTTTTAATTAGCGTGATTTCAGTACATCAGTCAGTAATCACAATCAGTAACATGCCACAATAATGACAACAGTCCAAGAACGCGGAAAACAATATTGTTCTTAGCATCAGCATTATCCTTTTTAAACAAGACAACCTTATTGACACCATCCATTTTCAAATTAAAACTGCATTAAGTTATTTCTTCTTAATGTGCAGTTCACTTATAATCAAGCACAAAAATTTAACCAACGAATTCACATTGCAAATCCTCACTCAATCAATACACGAGCACAATGTGTTGTGACTTTTGAAATTGAAAAACACCCAATTTTCAATTTTCAAATTGAAAATTGGGTCAATTTTCAAATTGAAAATTGGGTGTTTGAATTTGCGATGAAGAAAATAATCAAAAGATAGTCACTTGGTTTATTTAAGCCGAGTAATAAAATAACGACCGTCCACCAATTACAAACTAAACGCAACTAATCTGATCACTATGGAAAAGTTTTGAAAAATGAGCTTGCTAAGCGAGAGTTGTAAACCAAGAGAAACTTAAAGTTAAAACCTACCATTAAATTATGAGAGAATTATAAAAGATTTTAAACTTCAAGAAAATGGAAAAGGCGGGATGTTGGTAAATTAGAAGGCAAAGATTTTTGGCAAAAATTCAAAAACTTCACGCAAATATCAAATGTAAGGAACACTAACGCTTTGATTTGGTAGTAAAATAAATTTGTAGTATAGACTACATATTAACAACAAATGAATAGTGCAAACTTTACACAACTACTAGATGTAGAGAATACTAACAGTTTACGGCTTATTAATGTACATGATTACAATGAAGCTGTATATCTTTGTCGACTTCTGTGCACAGTAGTGTGATTGCTGGTTCATTTTAAACCACTTTTGCAGGCAATTTACATCAATTAAAGGATAGCTCTCCATGTGCAAGATTTTGTGAAACATATTATAAACACGGCTTAGAAAGATTTAACTTTAATGCAACCCATTTAAGACAAAATTACATCTCTTCAATGATCTAAGGACACTTGAACATAATTTTTAAATCACTTTAGATTACTTATGAGGGTAAACAAACTCACTTAATTGATGTCTCACATATGAATCCTTGACAATTTCTTGACCTCAGTTACAAAGTCTCTGCAAGTCTATCGAATTAGGGTTAACACGTAACGTCAAACTTTACACAAACACATAGCGTAAAGAATATTTTAGTCGGATTCGTAATTTTGATATTGCTCCGATATTTCTTTCAACATTTATGGAAAAAATGAGTCTCCATAATGTTTTAAAGACAATAAACATTGAGGTTTAAACCACTTTGCAATACTGCTGAGTGTAAGCAAGCGTGCCCAATTGACGTATATATTTCATTCCCTGTAAATTTTTATATCTCAGGAAAAATTTCTGACTTTTGCAATGCTCTAGAACAAAGGCTAACATGCAGTGTAAAAAATTACTCGGATATTATGATCAACATTCATGAAAAAATTATGTCTCTACAATGGTCTGAGGACATATAAACAATGAACGTAAACTACTTTACATCACTGTTGGATGTAAACAAACGCGCCTACGTGACGTCTCACATTTGATCCTTTGAAAACTTCTAGGCTCCAAGAAAAAAATAGGTTTCAGGAATGCTCAAAAACGAAGATAAATATATATGTAGTTAAACTTCATGTAAAGACCTAGTGTAAAGAAGATTTTAGTCAGATTCGTAATTTTGATATTGTTCCGATATTACGATTAATATTTATGAAAAATTAAGTTTACATAATGTTCTATGGGCAAACTAACAATTGGTGTAAACTACTTTACAACACCGTAGAGTGTAAACATATGCGCCAGACTGGCATATCAAATTTGATTCCTGGTCCATTTCTAGACTTGATAAACGTGTCCCTGACTCGTAACCGGAGAAGCAGGCAGAAAAAACAAGACAGAAACGCATTTAAAACTCCAAATTTTTGACTTTACACTCGCTAAATATTAATGTATAGACAATTTGCTTTGACATGCACCCGATATAAAGCACTTTATTTTTATTCTATTAGACTTATCCCGACTTCTGACGGAGAAAGTGGCGAACAAAAACGCAACAAAAAACGTATTTTCCACCATTTAGAACACTGTAAACTTTAAAATTCTGTACCGAACTCCCCATTGAGTTTAAAGAAATTCGGTTTGGTGCAATTTGTAGCTCTTAAATCGTAGTACATTCCTGTGTGCCAAAATTCTGTTGCAAAAATTATTTGGCATGATTTATCAATCAAACTTCGGAAAAAACGTGTTTTTTAGCCCATTTTTTACCTCTGATTTCGAACTTTCACCCCCATAAATAACTCAATATTGCGTTTTTTAAATGCGGTTTGCTGCGATGTTTAGCCCCTGTGAGGCACTTTATTAATGCTGTCTTCGATTTGCACTGACTCATAAGCGGAAAAATTTGGCAGAGAAATCTTAGTTAAAATTCATTTTTTACACCATCCACTAGAGTGTAAATTTCAAACCCCAGGATCTAACTCACCATAGAGCATAGAAGACTTTGCTTATATGGAGAATGTAGCCCTTGATCCGCTCTACATTTCTGTCAGAAAACATTTTAAAAACCTCATAACCGGAGTTAGCATCGGACATAGGAAGGTTGAAAACTCGACCAAAAAGTGCTTTTTCACCCCCAGATTTTCGCACTCTTTACACTGCCGTTCGATAAATAATGCGAATTTCAAAAACAAAAAAGTGTCATCTGTAGAATTCATCCCTCTATTATCCTATTCTGTTCAATCCTTCCGAGTCATCAATACTCAGTTGTCCATGCCGCAGTAAAAGGTCCCAAAATTTGTCCTATGTTATAACGTTACACAAAAACTTTACACCTTCTTTACACAGTCAATTTTGAGTTTCAAGAAAAACAAAAAAACACGAGCAGCAAATTTTTTTATTATCTTTCTTTTAAAAAAACCGCACCTTCCAGAAGTGTCCCGTTATAGCTGTAGGGGGTGCCCAGGTGTTGGGGGTACCCAAGTTTATAATAGGTACGCGCT
>JAVLUZ010000531.1:0-38402 GCA_036768485.1 Mermis nigrescens
GTTTAATGCAGTTTTTTATGTTCTTTCTAAATATGTATGATACTTTTTATGGAAATTATTTTTGAAAAAGATACAACTAAAACATTAGCACATTGCATAAGAATAGGCACCTAGTGAACATAAATGCTAAAACAAGAAAAAAAGATTTTGTGGTGTAAAATACAAACTGAGGATGCATTTGAAAAGCTGAAAAGGAATAAACCACTAAATGTTTTATTGAAATCTATCTTTCCCATTTTGAGTTTTTGTGATATGACTGTAAATTGGCCGGAAAGTGCTTATTTCTTACTGCTCTATAATTCCTCTTCAAACTGTTAAACTGAACCATTAAAAACGAGATGTAAGTGGAGCCAAAATGAGGCTAGACAAAGTTTAAAACACAGGGATATGGAAGATCAGAAAAAAACGAATAAATTAATGTATTATGACTCAGTTATAGGCATAGGTGGGCAGCACCGAAATTCCGGGGGGAGATGAAAAAATTTCTGGCAGGGTGAAAAAATTTCTTAAGGTAAAATGGTAATAAAAGTGGTCGTATTACGAAAAAACCACCATTTTTCAACGTATCTCATCGAGCACTATCCAATGGCATCAAAAAATCGCTAAAAAGCAAAGCAAACGTTTCAAAAAATAAATACTGGGGGTTATTTCGATTTCTGGGGGTAATCCAACTTATGGGGGGTGCATACCCCCAAACCCCCTCCACGCCCACGTGTGGTCATAGGACACGGTAAACTGAGGGTTAATATTGCTTTTCATATGTAACGCACTGACCAATTTGTTTGTTTCAACAGACCTTAAGTTTGATATGGGGTAATCTACCTTTTGCAGAATTTTGATCGAATGCCTCTTTCAAGGAAATCAGTCAGGAATAAAAAAACTGTAGTGACTGCTGCTCGGTGGACCACCCCATAGCTTCAGTCGTTGCTCGAATAATTTTTTATTGTAGCGTATTAATTTTTTTGCAATGAATATTCGACGTGAAACTTTTACATAAATTCAGATTGACACTTCGCAGCAATACATTTATTATTAAACTTGAAAATTAAAAAGTTAATTGGAAATTCGGAGCTTTACATTAAGTGCAAAACTCCACTATTAATTGTTAATACAAACGTAAAATACATAAACGATGCGATTTAGACTTAAAGGTTGATGAAGAAGAAGGTAAAATCTTAAAATTTAGGATGTAAAAATACTTTTCTGAAGGTCTTTTCATACGCACTAAGAGGTAAGGATCATATAACAAGCAAATAATGAGTTTTTGTTTTTTATCTTGAAGCAAATAAACTTTTGCATGATAGAGTAGAGTTTAAGTAGCATATAATGTGCAATAGCCATCAACGCAATAGCCACAACGTTAAAATTCTTGATGTGTTCTGGCGATTTCGCCCTATCTGGATGGTAAAGCTCTTAATAAGCTGAACCTGAAAGGACAATTTAAAACTCGTTTCAGGACTGGAAACCGAAATTTGAAAATTAAGGAAGTGGTCGATCTCTTTAAAAATATAAAACTGAAGGCGAGGCATCTACTGCACTTTAAATACGATGGCACGAAATTTAGGGAAGTTCCCACTTAATCGTTTAAATGCCAAAATAATGTTTTCTATGCAGAAGCTGAGTCAAAATTATATTTGAACAAAACATTTTCGGGCCATAATTTTTAAGGCTTTCAGTGGCTTCCAGAACTTATACTACTTATTAATAACAAAGACACCCGATTTCATTTATTGAAAAAAGAGAGACGCCTGTCATCCTGAAATTTAAATTAGCATTAGGCAGCGAGTTTTACAGGCATTGGTTTTCTAATTTTTGTTTTTATGCACTTTTTATTTATGCACAACATTATAATCAGATGAAAATTGTGACAAAGTGCAGTTTGAAATGACTGAAAATACATTTTGAAGAATATAAACTTGCACAACGACGACCTTCGCTAATTTAACAAATAGTTTCTAAGCCACGTTTTGATCGTCCTGCACTCTCATAGCCCCAACAATGGCTACTAACCACAAATGACGTAGATTAAAAAATTTTGCACAAATTCATTGTTCTAGTCAGAAAAATACACAGAACCGAATACACTAACGAAATTGTATTATTTTCTGAAGTTTCTATTGAGTCTGTACGCTGAATAGGTATGTACGAGTTTCAGGCGGTATTTTTCAGAAATTACTCATACTCATATAATCTCGCACCGCTTGCCACTCTTATTTCACAATAAAGATAAGCGAATAACTCATTTAACACTTAATAAAAATAATAGCTGATGTACTCTATTCGGTCGGCACATGTATGTCTTTGCAATAGAACTAGAACAAGATTCAAATTTCGAAAATTGTTCTTCTTAAATTTTGTCAAGTACATTACAAACATGGATGACAGATGGCAAATGACAAAAAATTGCGTTCCTCGACTTGTCCAACGAAGCTGTCTTTCTCTCTCTCTATAATGCGAAACGCTTCAAAACTTTTATGGAAAAATGAAAATATTAAATATTATAAAGCCCATTATTTAACTGTTTTAGCGAAGTAAAAAATAAGTGTTTCAAGAAACTATATAAAAAATTAATTTCAAGCAGGCACGCACACACCTGGGCGTGGGTAGGTGTTTGGGAGGGGTATGCATTACACCCCCACCACCAGAAACCAAAATACTCCCCCCAGAATTTAATTTTTGAAATTTTTGTTTTGGTTTTTTCGCAATTTTTCGATAAGAAACATTGAAAAATTGTGTTTTTTCGCCATACCACCATTTTTAACGCCATTTTTTAAATTATGAAAAATCTTGTTCCCCCAGAATTATGGTGCCGCCCACCTATAGGCACATAGCTGTGGGGGATAGGCGGACTATTCCCCCAGAAATTGCGGAAATATGAGTACATTTTGCAAGAGCTCCCAAGGGAAAAAACGAAAATTGTGGAAGCGTATTTGACATACTGCCTGAATAGATTTTAGTACACCTTGGAGCTAATAAACCCAAAAATTTCTGGGGCCTTCGAGCTGGATTTATTGTTTTTATATAACTTTCGTCTGAAGGGCCGAAATTTCAGTAATAAGATGCTGAATATGCCAAATTTCCTGACGCTCCGCCTTAAATTCAATACAAAACATGCTAAAAATTTTCAGCAGTTAAGCTTGAATATAAGATGTTATAGGAAAAAAAATTTCTAAACATTTTATACAACGTTTTTTTAATATGATTGAAATCAAAATAAATTTTTAAAACTAGAAATCGGAACAAATTTTTTAAATTAAAAAGAAAAATATATCTTCATTGTGTAGATCTACATAGATGGGAAACGCTCAAAAATGCCCATATTTTTGCCCGTCTACGAGTAGTTGTGGAGATATCTGACTTTAAAATCTCAGTTCCTCTCAAATCCAGGAGGAAGTCAGCTACGTGCCTGATCTTAAGTGTCCAAACGAAGCCCCTCTCCCTCTACAAATCTCCCAGCATAGCCCTCAAGAACACGTGTGCACACTGTGCATATTATTGTACCATCATAAACTTATTCCTGATTTGATTTTAAAATTCATTTTACGAGAATATTTTGGCAGGATTTCTGATCAATTCACTATGCGTTTCTCCATCATATTACCCTTGACTACCTTGTTCTTTGCGTCGGCTGCGAATAGATTTGGATTTGGAATGTTTGGAAGAATGCCCCCGCCCCGGATACAACCACCGACACTGCAATCGAAAGCTAATGCGGCCGGCGCAAGGTCAGCGGGACTCGGAAACCAGAAAGCGGTGTCACGGAATAAGGAATCAACAAGTTCGCAGGGGTTCGAGCCGGTATCAGAAACACTATCGGAACTTGCAAACGCGGGTGAAACAGAAAGGAATGAACCTGAGCCTGAAACAGAAAGGAGTGAACCTGAGCCTGAAACAGAAAGGAATGAACCTGAGCCTCCGGCTGAGATCATTATAAATGGTTTGACTTTACCTGAGGTGCGATCTATTGGCTCACAGTATATACAAAAAATCATTTCGTCGATAATTACTTAATCTAGTCAATTAATATAGGGTGTGTAAGTTGAGGCAACACGCATATATCACATCGTTGGGCTAATATGAACATTGAAATTTGAAATTATTTGCATCAATTAATAGATAGAAACTGGCGAAGAAAAATGCACCAACAGAGCAAGAGGGACAAGTATACTTGAAAACATGCATTGTTGAGGGTAAAAAAGGTATGGCTAGGAAAAAAGTCACTTGATCATGCAAAAATCTCAAAAATCTGCTAAAAATTTACGACTTCTTCCAAGCCGTGCAAAAATCGAAGCACGTTCTGCGGCCTGCAAGAGGAAACATGAATTGAACGGTTCACTCTTCAGCAGATCGACTTATTTTGTATACTAACAAGAAAAAATGCTCCCATGGAGCAAAAAATGTGAACATACCTGGATTTCTTCATTGTTAAGCATGTAAAAAGAGGGGACTGGGGAAACTTGCTAAACAGTTAGACTTCCCTTGAACGACGCAAAAATCGAAGTTTATTCTGCGGCCAATGCGCGTTTCTGCAGATCTTCTATTGTAATTTCGATTACAATGACAAGTATTTTGATTACTTTATTTTGAAAAATTTAAAGAAAATTTTTGGGATCGGTTATGTAAACCATTGACTTGGCCACGGAGGTGTAAACTTCACACTATTGTCATTTACGCCACAGCATTGTGGAAGGTCGAGATTTCATGAAATAAATAATACATTGATTGATTGATATTCATGAAAGCGTCTTCAATGCTCTTTTGCGAAACAGCTAAAAACATTTTGTGAATACACCCTGATGTTTCACAGGCCGTAGAATATACTTCGATTTTTGTGTTGTTTGGAGGAAGATCTAACTGTTTAGCAAATTCCTATGACTTCTGCGCATATAGGGAAACTTTCCCTGGTCCCATCCGTTTACATCCTTAACAATGAAGAAATTCAAGTATATTCACCTTTTTGCCCCATCGGAGCATTTTTCCTTGTATTCTACTTTTTCTAAGCATGATTTTGTTCTCAAAAACTGAATTCTCATTACAAATAAAGGCAATCTAACCGACCTTAATCAGAGGAAAAACATACGTAACAGTCTCCCTTGGATCGATTTAAAATCTAGCGCAAATATTTTCTTAATGTATTTCCAACCAGAAATGTCGAGGAAAGTCAAATCCAGAGCTTGTATGAGCCAAGATTAAAAGCAACAGTTTTTAATTTTTCGTCAACAGTTTATTGCTTCAATATCAAGTGTTGACATTGAGAGAAAGATAACAGCAGTTAGTCAGAAAATTTATTGAATCAAAATGAACGCCAATGACGTTACAAACCTAATTAAAGCAAAATTCTGTATCGAAAGAAGCAGCAAACGAAAGCCAGGAATGGTAACAAACACATCAGTGTGTGAAACCAATTACATGTTGTGTCGGCCGCCAAAAATCGCATTCAATTGAACAATGCACCAAGAAAACAACAAAAATTAGTAGTCGAGCAAGATAACATGAACGATTCCAGCCACAAATTAACAATCGGTTCGACGCGTCGGCAAATGCAAACAAAACAATTAAAGAAGATTTATGAGACGCATACATTTCAAAGATGAATAGACATAGATTTGCATGGATTTTGATATAAAAAATATTGGAATTGGTCTGATGACGACAGCGCATAAGAATTGTTATTATTATTATTTTGACGTGATTTTGCAAGTAGTATTTTTAAAAATGTTTCTCATTTCAGTTATCCTTTAAAACGGTGTATGTTTGTGAATAAAAATGATTAAGGATTAGTCAAAAATCTTTGAAATAAAATGACTGATCAAAAAATATGCAATACAAAGTTAAATATTGACATTAGCAAACAGGCACACAAATCAAACTTCACCTCTTCACAGCTCAACAACCACCGGTTGTAGGAAAGTTTAAAGGTCACATTCGTTATTCTGACGTCAACGACATCATTTTTAAAAAAGAATGACGATTCACAACGCTCTGGGCGGTAAAGTTCTTCTCAGTTTAAACTGTACACTAGTGCTAACAACTCAATATTAGGCGTATATAAACAAAATAAACTAGGACGTATAACGTTTAGGTCTGGGCACATTGTAAACATAATCAATATGTTCCGCCTACTTGGCGGAGTAGTTGAAGAAATTTATTTTTTTCAGTCGAGAACCCTTTACACTAAAACGATAACAGATCAATAAATATTGCGCTAAAATTAAAAAAAAATTTCGCCGGTTTTGAGATATTGTAACCCTCTACATAATAAAATCAATGGGACTGCACAGAAATCAAAATCGACTTAGAAAATTGAAAAACACGCAAAGAGTAAAAAACACGAATACTTTACACTTTATTGGTTTACATTTTACAAACTCATTGACAACTCGGTATTAAGTGTAAACAAAAAAATCAACATCGAGTTTTTTTAATTATTCATCGATTAAGAAAAACCGCACCTCCCAGGTTTATGTGTGCGCCGTTTTTCTTTAGCTGACCCTTCCCATACTGTCCGACTCCCCATCAGACCGGCTATGCTGTACATATGAGTTTATTATATGTAGTGCTATCGTGCTACCTATGATGAGGTCGGGGTCAAGCCAGACTTGAACTTTGCCTCGATGTCTTTAAAGCTTTATTGAAGGCCTCAAAGATCTCAAGATACAAATGTTCTAAATTAACCGTTGGATAGAGCATGTTCGAAAAAAGGACATTTTACAAATCCTAATCTAATTTTCATGAAAAGTGCTTCATTGTAGCGAGAAAAGTTTTGAAAAAGATTAGCCAAGATTTGTGCTAAAGCACATTCCGTGCGTGCGGCTGTCAATCTTGTAGGGTTCGGAAGAATAAGACAAGCATGTCCCATATTAGATAATTGGGTAATGTCAAAATGATTTGCATAAAGAAAAATGGACAAGACACACATGGTTGCATTTTTAAAGTCATATAGCAAAGCCGCAACAATGACTGTGCAAAATATGAAGAAAGAAATACGTTCAATTTTCGGGACTGCCATTAATAAAGGGTTCAATATCTAAATCAGATTTGAGTCTGATTAAGGCAGAATAAGCCCAATTTGAGCGTGACTTAAACCTCAAGTACTGCACATCTGTGACTAGATAACTCGGTGCAACTTGATATCGATATCTTCAGTATATAACTTTAATCAGGCGGACCATTTAGTTCACTTTTCCGCACTGCATAGATAAGCACTTGTCATGACAGAAGTTCAACACGGAGTGGATTTAGCTATTATGACTATATTATGTAGGCCAAAAGCGGGTAGTCTTTGAAAGGGCTTAAAATTCGGGAACAATCATACTTTAATTGAAAGTCCTATTTACATAGAGAGGCGCGAAAAAACACCTATACATATCTGTGACATTAACTTTTGTCCTGTAATAGCTCTAGTCATGGGTCTTTTTTAGCAGTTTATTCAAAATTTATCTGAATGTAGGTCTTACCGGCTTTTTTGTATTTTTATACGTGAAATAGGACTTTGCAACAAAAATCAGAACAAAAGGAACAAAATTGATTGATGCAAATCAATTTTGCAAACCTTTAAATGATCTCTATATTTAATTCTTTTGTCTAAAATCATTATATTTTGTCGCTAAACAGATTGACATGCAATAAACTTGATGTTCTGTAATATAGCTAGTGAAGCTTGGCTTGAGAAATTTTAGAGGAACTTCGCTTTACCAAATTTATTTTAAATCGTGCAATGTTTCACTGGTTATACATGTTCAGCTACTTTAAAA
This sequence comes from Mermis nigrescens, assembly GCA_036768485.1. NCBI lineage: Eukaryota > Metazoa > Nematoda > Enoplea > Mermithida > Mermithidae > Mermis > Mermis nigrescens. The sequence continues at coordinate 7,755 of JAVLUZ010000531.1, forward strand.
CATCTGCTCCTGTGTGCCATCCATTTACATTTACAAATCTTGCACATTTTTTTCCTAAAAACTGACTTTAAGCAGATTATAATCTTTTGTACCAGCCAAGAAAGCCTAGCTAATGAAATGTTGCACCTTAATAGAACAATAAATTCCCTGTAGCGCGCAAGAATCCATAAGGATTTAGCTACAGCTATTTAAAAGTTATTCATGCAGATGTAACAAACGGCTTTCCTTACACAGACATCGTGGATGTTTCTTGCGCCACCCTTTATATTCGATATAATAAATTTCCGTTGATCTTATAGGGCAGAATCGCAAAAAGGACACCAAAAATTTAATAGGGATTTCCTACATTTTGTATGGGGATGGCTTGTTTACGCCATAGAAATATGTAATCCCTCAAGCACTCCACAATCATGTTTGGCGTAAAAGATAATTTTTGCATGTTTCCGACCACATTCGATCTAGATTATTCCAATTTTTAAATTGAGGATTTTTAGCAAATGAACAAATTTATAAAAACGTTGTTCTTGCGCTAACGTAACGGAATGTTGACCTTAAAAGGCTCAAAAAACTTGCTCAAACAAATATTCTATAATTTGTTTCAGTTTATATCATTCGTACGACTACTGGCAAGGAGTAAACTGACGCCAATTGAAAGAAAAGCAAACAAAGAAGCGGAATCCGTGCAGAAAGTGGATCAGTGTGTCTTGGACGAGCACATGATAGTAAGTACGGGCTTTTAGACATCTGATGGAGTCTTAAGATCATACATGGGCAGCGTCTAAATCCTGGAGGGTGTGGCAGGAGAGCTAAGAGCTTGAAATGTTTTTAAAGCTGAAAAAGTACCACAAAAAGTTGGCAGTGTCATAAAGAATTTTTTTACTTTTTTTGTCAAACTCTAACATAAGACATCAGCAAATAGCGGAAACCAACACAGAATTATTGTGAAAATTCAAACCTATTTTTAATTTTCTGTCAAATTAGGAGGGTATTTTAGATTCTTAGGGTCCAGACCGATCAATGCAGAGCATGGTTAGTCTTAGGAGTCAGCCGATCTGTGGAGAACAGCCGGAATGCTTTTTTCTAGTCAAAATAATCACAAAAAGGGTTCCTTGCTAAAATAGCGTAAAAGCTACATTAATCAGTTTTTGATCAATGTCAAGCATTTTTTCTATGAATTCATTGATTTTTTCCTTCTTTTGATTTTAATTTTGTTTTAAATTTTCTCGAAAATTTTTCCTTTTACTTATCCAGTGGTCTAAATCTCCTCAAACATCCACGTGTATGTCTGGTCAGGAATTCCGCACTTCACAACTCCCGTGTTTGCTTAAGCCCCTCGCTAACCCTCTTAATCGCAATATTTTTATTCTCACCATATTCAAATTTATAAGAGCTCTTACTTTTTTCACTGTCATGAACTCGACTACCTTTCCAGTCGACTTTTCAAAAACTTATATTTGATTGCCCTTATTTCTCATAGTTTATTTGACTCACATTAATTATTCCGAGATTGATTACAAAATGACATATTATCAGACACAATCTGTTTCGAAAATTGAAAAAAAAATTAAAATCTTAAAACTTTAAAGCTAGAAAATGAAATTGAACGGATCACTCGCATTGTTCACACATATTCATTGAACAGAACTTTTGAATCAAGTCGCAGCTGAGAATCCGTCAATTAAATTAAAAAAAGACAGCTGCTATATCATTATTCTAGGCACTTTTTTGCACGTATGCGATGGAAAAACGTGCTTTTCTGTTTTTGTATTATAATTATATATTGTAATTTTCGATTCGATTCCCCAACATTCTAAGACAGGCTTTTTACGTTATTCCCTACTTAAGCTCTTTTAATTAAGTTTTGTAAATCTGACTATCCTGGAATATAAAATTAATGGTTTGTTTCAAGTCTAAATTACAAAAAGCCTAATCAATAAATAAAAGATTGCTTCGCTTTGCTATTGTTTTACTTTGAATTATTACGTATTGATCAGAAAGCGCTTAAAATGGATATTTATAGACGTTGATAACATATTTGAGGATGCGATAGCTGACAAAGTCTCCGAACAAGTATGGTCGCGTGTGGAGAAACTATTAGAAGAGAAGGAAAAAGAGGAAGAAGTGGAGGAAGAGGAAGAAATAGAAGAACAAAGCGGAAAGGGAAAGGCAAGAAATGAAAGTAAGTGAATAAAAAGAAAACTTCGAAACCGAATTATTCAGCACCGTTAGGCTTATATAAACATATCTATGCACAGCGTGGTTGGTCTGGTGGGTTCGATCAGTCTGATAGAGAGGTCATTCAGAGAGCACCTCTTGGCCATAATAACTTCGAAACAATTGTTAAAATTGCAAAATAAACTACGTATATCAACAATTTGTTATAATTTCCAAGTACTTTTGCAGAGAAAAACTTTATTTTCATCATTTTCCACCATTATTTTGTCTCATTTTCCATAAGAAATTTCCTCGAAGTGAAGCAGTAAGGACCAGAAATGCACGTTTGGATAATAATAAAAATTATCTTAGAAAGAGCTTGAAATTGACCACGAAGTGTAGGATGGCGTAATTTGTAGCTATTTTATCTAGTTTTTGAAGTCATTTTGACCAAAAAAACTCCCTAACGGACGCCAGACCGGCTGAATTCTCTAGATCGACCATGTTGTTTGTACTTCTACGGTACAGATCTGACTACGAATGGGCGTAGGAGGGATTAAGACCCTCCAAACTCCGGTACACTTCCAAGATCAAAATACTTCCAGAATGGAATTTTCGGCATGTTTTTTGGTATTTTTACCGGTTTTAAGTCTCCCGGGCCCACAGAAATCGGTCGCTGCTCATGTATGGTCTGGTCAAGACCATACATAGGCGGCGAATGAATTTTGGGTGTCTAAATTGTGCGAAATTGGCTAAAATTCCCAGAAAACGTGCCTGAAACTCAATTTTATGGGTCTCTCGATTTCTGGGACCTATGTATGGTCCCCGGAACTTCTATGTTTGCATGCACAAATCGATTGTTCATTACCAAGCCTATCAAAGAATGAATTTTTAAATGTAGAATTGTACACTCTAGCTAACAAAAAAACCTCTGCCCACCTGACCCGCACGTACTTCTGTTTCGAGAACCTGAGCTCCCAGGATACACATAAAAGACCCTATATATAATTTGGGAAAGGCCTGGAATCAACTTCTTGAAAACTTCTTGTGTTATCTCATTTATTGCATATAAACAGAATTCTTCGAGAACGTTTAAAAATAGAGTTTTCTGCTACCACTAATTTGACTGTTACAAACTCAGGACCATAAAGCGTCAAAGTTGGGGCGCCGTCTGCGTTTAGTTTAAAACCCCCGAAACAAAAAACACGCAAACGCACCCACTATCTTAAAATTCTTTTCTTTCCTATACGAAATTCAATGCCTATAGACAGGGCTTAATGAGAAAAGACAAAAAATCCTTTATTGTCATGTCTACATAGGGCAATATTTAGGGCGGTTGCGGCGGGGGGGCGGCCGCCCCCTGACAGCAAAAAAGTTTTGGCACGTAAGATAATTCCCGGAAAGGTAAGAAACTTGCATCTGTTTGCCAGGAAAACAGCGACTACTTCCGGCGCTTCGCACCGTATGATCCAAAATTTTCTATAGTTTTGCTTCAAGCGTGACCAGAAAAATGGCTTTTTACGGTCAGAAATCAAATTTTTATTACGAAAAGTTCGAATTTTGCGAGCTTAACGGGTACTTTGGGCCCGTCAACCCCCCACCCCTCCTAGCCGGATCTTGGATACGGGCCTGCCTACTAATTATTTTTAGCACTTTGCCATCTTGAAAATTTTTCTGGGCTTCTTTTTCCAGACCCCAGTAAGTTTACACAGCTACGTATCTTTGGCTTATGTTTGAAGAATCACGCATGACAGTCATTAATACCCTCTCGAAAATATTTACTACTTATTTGGATATTACTGTTCTTTTCATTCGAATGCTTGTATTGTTTCACGCAGATGGAAAACAAGAGAGCAGGAAGGGAAATAAGAGAGTTCAAGGGGGAAAACGGAAGGGTCGTTGTCGTCGTCGTCGACGCGATATTGACGAGGAATTGGAATGCAAACCAATTCATAATATCACGTCCTGAAATGCTTCAGCTGATAAAAGAATGCGTTTATGAATTTGTTGATTTCACGTTTTTATTTTTTATTTATTTTTCGTTTTCATTTATTTCTTTATTTGCATATTTGCATCTTTGGTCATTTTGAAGCATTACAATAATTTTCCTGTCTTTCGAAAATAGTCGTCAACTGTCAGTCGTCTATTGCTCATGTCGGAAATTATTCAGATTCTATAATAAAGCTTGGCTCTATTTATACTACCCGTATACAAATAATTCGTACCTTAGATTTTTGATTATTTCAGAATTTACTCGAGCTTTGATCATCATATGAATTAGCTTTTAACTCTGCTAACTTCTTAGATATGAAAATGATCAACAGGTTCAATTTTGATCGTTGATGTACTTCACGTAGCAAATGCAGAATGCTCCATTTATCTGTAGTTTATTCTAGAACAACTTCATCAATTTTTCTTGATCTGACAGTTAAACCTCGCAAGAGATCTCATCTGCAGCTGTTAAACTTTTTACCCACAAAGTTTCAGGCTAATCGCTTAATTACGTCAAAATCGACCATAAGTTTCAACATACCCATCATGATTTTCGACAATTAAGTACAACTTTTCCGATATTCTAATTGAATCTTTGCGTAAATTTCAGCAAAAAACCGGCCCAAAAACATCAAAAAGAGATAAGATTAATAAGTTTTTAGGATTAGCAGGGTTTGCTGGGTAGACTTTTGACTTGACTGAACCCCAAAGAATAGATGAATGACTTATCAGAAACCCATAACTAATTTTCCGAATTTGGAGGAGGTGGCTAAATTCTTTTAAATTCGGTTATCACAACTGTTACTTCAAGATAGGCAACAATAGTGGCGTTTTCGAGCATTTTTCAGCAAGTTCTACGAATGTATAGAAGAAGAAAAACCAATTTTTAAAAAATATTAAAATCAGCCTCATATCCAAGCTCTAACCTACTGAAAAGTTGTTTGATCTACTCTGTACTCAGTTTAATACATTGCGAAGAGAAGCAAAACAAAAAAAAAGACAATTCTGCTTGGATTGCCAGAAAATGTTGACATATTAATCATATTTATTTAAACTAAGGCTTTTTGGAAGACAAAAGGCATGTAAAAACAATGAATTCGACGCGAAACGCCTGAAGGGTTTATTAGCTCAAAAGCGTGCTAAAATCTATTCTGGCTGTCTTTCACATCTCCTTCAAACGCTTTCGATTTTTTTCTTATGGACTCTTGTAAAAAAAGTGCTCGTCATTTTAAATTTCGGGGCCCCCTTACAACTTTTTCCCTGATAGTAAAATGTTGTATGCGAGCTGAATTTAGGCAAAATCAAAAAATTGGTTCTTTTTCGTTTTTTAGGTCACTTAGGTACCTACTGTTTCCGTTTTTGATGGCAGGCTGTATACAAACGTTCGTATCATTTAGCTGATTTCAATTATAACCTCTAAACGATTAAAAATCCTTACAGTCCATAGTCCATTAAAACACCATCTTGCAACTTTTCCATGGCTGATGATTGTATCTCAATAAATTGCTAAATAATCAAGGAACAATAAACATGAGAATATCACAAACAAAATTACCAATTTTATTCTACGCACTGCCTCAGTTTTGTTTGATTTATTTAATACAGTACATTTTATATAAGATCGAAATCCGAAAAGATAAGTGTTTTATGATGTATGCAGGTTTTTCATATTTATAGAATTAAACTCGTTGCAAATTATCACACATTGAATGCGCCATTATGAATAAAATTTATTTAAAAGAAAACCCTAATAAGACGCCAGTGTTGTGCACTCCACAAAATCTCACCTTCAAAATTGTGCAAGTCAGAAAGTCTCACATTCTAAATTCTGCACCTTAAAAAACTCACATTGCGAATTGTGCACCTCTCAAAATCTCACATCCCAAATTGTGTACCTCACATTCTGCGCAAAATGCCTGCACAAATAGCACGAATACGTCATTTTATGCACAAAATGCCGCAAAAACAGCACAAAAACGTCAAATACTGCACAAAATGCTGCACATTCTTAAAAAACAACACATTCGGCACAAAAGCAGTACATTCTGCACAACAGACATCACAATCCGCACATTCCATGAAAAATCTTAATGCTACTTGTTTTATGCATTTTTTAACTGAGTCATAAGAGCTAACTATAGGAAAAAACGTGAAGAAAGAGACAGTAGTAGGTGAGGATAGCCTGGCGTGGTAATGTCAGCCTTTTGCCCATGCTTAAGCAATGCCTATTCTTAAACATAATTTCCAGGGTCTCCCACCTACTACCATCTCTTTTTCACACTTAATTAAAAAATACATAAAACAAGTTGAATTGAGATTTCTCGTGGAATGAGCGGATTGCGATGCCTTTTTTGCAGAATATGAGGTACACAATTTGGAATGTGAGATTTTGTGAGATGCACAATTTGGGATGTGACTCTAACTCTACTTTATTCTAGGTTTAATGCCCATGCCTATCCACCCACTCACCTTGCGCCCTATGTTGCGCCTTGGGTTGCGCCCTGAGAAATGTGCCAATGATTAAGCATAGGACTATACTTCACAACGTGTCATATGTTTCGCACTAATAGTATCCCAGGGTGACCCCATCTACTACTCATATGTATCTAGGCAAAAATTCTTTTTATACAATTTTATGATTCCACAACCATTGCCAATTGATTATCTAATAAAGTGTAATACTTCGATGTTCGTAAAATTGAAATAATACAATTTGAGGTTTTTCTACAGTCAATCGAATTGAGGGGAGATGTTTGCCGTTGTAAAGCTGCATTACTGCATCAATATTTTAACACTTTTGCAGCCTAATCTGCGCAGACTAAATTCGGAAGAAAACGAAAAATTTAATCGAATAAAGACTATAGTGATTCTGTTACGAAATGCAACTTGACAATAATTAAGTATGTAGGTACCTAAATATGTACGCATATTATATCACGAATCATACATAAACACATTTTCATATTTTACATATTTCTGATGCATATTGCTTATGCTAAATCTGACGTGAAAACTAGATTCTGAGAGGTATTAAAAATTTTTTATACATTTAAAAACACTATTAAAAAACTCGGCATTAATGTATAGCAGGACCGTTCTGATGGGTCAACTGGTTTGCTTGTCTAGAGGTGGAATACTGAGCTTTTTGGTACAAAAGCTCGAAGCGTTATGACTCCATTAATCTACAGCTTTTACTTAATTTCAAGCATTTTAAAACAACTTTTTCGCATTTTTTGCTTTTGCCTGATTTTCCTAAAATCCCCCATTTTTCTTTTCTAGGGGTCTGCTGGACCCCCGCCGACCCTCTTCACTTTCACTTGCATGTCTGCTTGTTGCGAACAAGCAATTAATGGGATCACGTGTTTATATATATATATATACTAGCATGGATTGAATCGACTTATCAATCGACAAACATTTTGAATTGGGAAACTGACCATTCGCAGACATGACAAAAAAAGGTCAAAAGAGAAAAACTGTGTCGTGAGCACTGTTTTTTTTGTACGAGCCTCTTTGTACATGTACAAAGATCCCCGGAAAAGTCTTTGTACGAGCGAAAATTTTTTTGTACATATAACGTATAGATATGCAATTGAATGTACACATTTTTATATACTACTAGATTGTTATCCGTGACCCGCACGCTTCGCAAAATGTGTAACTTTGTCCTAAATTCAGCTGGTTATATTAGTTCGGCCCGAAACGCCAAAATTTTCACGATACTTAGGTTGAAATTACACATAAAATTCGACTCAGCAAGTTAAAATGACTTGTGTCACACAATTATAAATAATAAGCGGTTGCAATGTGCTGACTGAATCTCATAATAGACACCAATTTGCTCATGAATTTAATGCAACGCAAAGATAAAAGAGTCAATTTTATCTTCAAACGGCAGAAAACAGTGCACAGTTGTTTAATAGTTCTTTTTTCTGCCTAAAATCTTTATAAAACAGTCGAAATAGATGTAAAAGATGCTTCAATCTGTACAAAGATGCTTACAGATAGATTTTGGAGTGTTTAATGCCCGCGCCTGGAGCTAAATAGAATGTAATTATGATACTCGGCGCGAAGCGCCGAAAATTTTTAGAAATTTTGCTCAAAAATACTCCAAAAAACGTCAAAATTACTATTACTTTGCCCAAAAAGTCTTTGTACATTGTACAAAGATGGCTCCGAAAATCTTTGTACGAGCCTCAAAATCTTTGTCTCGTACAAAAAAAAACAGTGGTCGTGAGCAATACCTAACTTTTACATTATCAATATTGTTCGGCATCGAAAAATAAAAAAATTCAAAAGAATTGAAAGCTGCTAGGGATTCTAGTTTCTGGGGGTCGCTCGACTAAATCCGCCATAGTTGAATTGCTATTGCAATGCCAGAAGGGGATACTTGTAGGGGAGATGCGAGTTGTGTGGGTACGATTTAGGGAGGGGGCGAGTTGTGGGGGGCAGTTATGTGGGGGGCCAGTCGTGTTGGGGCGAGTTGCGTTGGGGCGAATCGTGAGGGGGGGGGGCGAATTATCCGCGAAGCATATCGTTTAGTTATTGAAAGCATTTATTAGTTTTACATATTGCTCTTGCGCGTGAAAATCTTATTTATCAACTTTATTTATATTTCTAAGGCGGCTTTAGTTAACAGAGTCTTCGAGCAAGTATCGTCACGTGTAGAAAAAGTATTAGAATAGAAGGAAGAGGAGAAAAAACGAAAAGAGACATGCATAGAAAGAAAAAGGACGACAAACAGAAAGGAAACGGCAAGAAAGGAAAGTATGTGGGCAAAATTAAAACAAAGGGAATTATTTAGCACCGTAGTAGAACTATAGACATATGTGCAATATAAACAGTCTGATGGGAAGGCAGACAGTCAGGGAGGGATCAGCTAAAGAGTGTCTGAGGCCAAAATAACCTCAAAAACTGTCATAAATGAGCTCTAGTAATTTAATCAAAGCAATTTTGCAGAAAATATTTCATTTTCATGAGTTTTTTGCTTCCATTTTACTTTTTATCCCATAAAAGTTTCTTATTTGGTTAGTCTGAGAGGAAGAATCCAGACCACTCAAGCCACTCCCACAGACATGCAGTTGTGCTTATGAATTGATTATTTATTTGCCACCATTTCGGGGAAATAATGAATGTTTAAAAGAGAAGCTATAAACTCCAGCTGACATATTTACAACCCGTGCGTGTAGCGGAATGCTGGGTAGTACACTTGGGCTTGAAGGAAAGAGAGTTTGGGGTTCTAGATCCCAAGAATCTAATATTCTCCTTTAGAATAGAAGTTTGGCATATTTTTTGGGGGTTTTTGCTGATACACCACTCAGAACCACCCGGATTTAGATGCTGTTGATGTGTGATGGGCAGAGGATTCGGACTATATATAGGCAGCAGCCACATTCTCGAATGGTTCCTTGTGGTGCAACACCGGCCAAAAAACATGCTGAACATTAAGATCTGGGGGTCTATCAATTTTTAGGATTCTGCCAGATTCTGGGTTCCTAACCATTAGTGGGCGCGACACCAAAGTTCTGGGAGGGTGCAAGATTTTTTCAGAATGTCAAAAATTGGCCTTAAAATGGTCGCATGGCGAAAAAAACACCATTTTAAACGTGTCTCATCGGGCACTATTTATTGGCATCAAGAAATTACGGAAAAACAAAGCAAATTTTTAAAAATTGAATTCTGGGAGAGGTATTTTGGTTTGCGGGGGAGGGGGTTTGGTTTCTGGAGGATTGCATACCCCAAACCGTCCCCTCCTACGCTCATGTATGTTCATAACCTCTCAAACCTGCAAGCCTCACGCTCACGTGTGATTAGGATGAAACGTTGCTAAGGAAATTTGGGAATTTGTACTTCTCAGAATTTACTGGACCCCATAGGTTCTGCAAGACCCCTGAAATTAAATTCATAAAGACTTTTTGTATTATCAGTTAGTTGACGTTGACGAATAAAGCGTGGTAAATACGTCGAAAAATGTTACATTTTTACCCCTAAAATTGATTTTTAGGCATTTTTGACTTTAAATATTATATGATGCTTTTGTTTGTTTTGAGTTCCTAGACTTTAGGCGCAACTCGCGTTTGGTAAAAAATCAGGCAAATTTACTCCCGTTTTTTCATTCTTTTCTTTTGTGATCTTATATTTTTAATGACAATCGGTAGGGCTTAATGAGAAATGTCTAAACAATTTTCAAATCATAAATTCTTTTGCATTTTTTAACTTCAAAATTTCTGGGCAACTTCCAGACCCCTATAATTTTAGCTTCGCTATGTATTTTCTGGCTAAATGAATAAAGTTTCGAGCAAGATAATTATTCGGATTCTCTCGAGCTATTCATTATTTGCTCTAGGTATTTATTTATTTTTATTTTAATGCATTTCTTCTTTCACGTAGAAGAAAAAGAGAATAGCTGGAAGAAAAAGAAGAAAGTTAGAAGAAAAAGATGGAATTGTCGATGTCGAAGTTGTCAATGTTGATCAAAATCAGAAATAAATGTGAGTTCATTTGTTCAACATTCAGAAAATGCTATTGTTGCTAAGAAGAACGCTTTTATTTATTTATTTTATTTATTTGTCTATTTATTTATTTATTTATTTATTTATTTATTTATTTATTTATTTATTTATTTATTTATTTATTTATTTATTTAATCATTTATTTATTTTGAATTTACCTTTTTTGCGTTATTCTTTACTTATTTGTTTACTTACTTGTATCCTTAGTTTCTCTGAAGCATTACAATAATTTTCCTGATATTTAAAATTGTACTGTCCATAGATGGGCGGCATCGAAGTTCTGGGGGTACAAGATTTTTCAAAGGTCAAAAAACAGCCTCAAAAATTGTGATATTGCGAAAGAATACCATTATTCAACGTTTCTTTTCGAGCACTATCCATTGACATAAAAAATTGCGAAGAAAAAAAATTTACAAAAATTGAATTCAGGGGAGGGTATTTTGTTTTCCGGAGGGGATATTTTGGTTTCTGAGGGGGTGCATACCCCCAAAGTCCCTCACGCCCAGGTACGGTACTGTCCTTCTTCTATATGCTCCTTATCAGAAATTATTCTAATTTTTTAATAAAGCCGAGCTAATTTTAATACTCGCATAAAATTAATTTAGTCCCTTATGTTGTTTCTTCGAGTAGGAAATATAGAATGTTCCACTCAGGTATCCATATTTGTTCTGCAACAATTCTTTTTGATCGAGCACTGCAACTAGGCAAGTGCTATCATCTACATCTGATTATCTTTGTAACTACTCACGAAGTTCTGATTCAATTCATTAATTATATCGTCGACCGTAAGTTTTAAGGCGAGCAACATGATTTTCGACAAGTGTGTACAAATCTTTCCAATATTCTGATAGAATGTTTGCATACCAACTAAATTTTCAACAGAATGCCTTCTCAAGAACAAAAAAATCAGAAAGAGTTGCGATCTTTTAAGTTTTTAAGGGATTTAACTAAATATTGTATGCAAACTGAATTTAGGCTGAATCAGCAAAGTGGTTCCTTTTTTACATCAAAACCAATACTCTAGTCATTCGGCGACTCACGCGGAAATTCATATCGAAACTTTCTTTTACAATGCAGCTTGTGCAATAAAAATCCATGTTGCATCTGTTGTGTGGCAAGAGTAGTCTTGTTATAGTCTCAGAGAAAAGATATACCTAGTCATAATTCTAGCCAATAGGCCTTCTAAAAACCTAATTCCTCAGTCTAACGACTACATCAAAAGACTAAGTCTTAGTCCCGTGATATAGTCTCAGAATGCTTTTTTAACGGCAATCTGATCTAAGCATTAGACCACAATGACCGCTTAAACTTTGTTTTACCTTTACTCTATTTTAAATGTCAGCTTAGATTTTTCTTTGTCATTTCACTTTACCGATGACAGTAGAAGCTGATACAAATCCCTAAACTTATTCACTCATATACATAACTTCCTTCTTAACAATTAGCCCTAAGTTGATGTAAATTTGGCAAAAACAATCTATCAAATGGCCCAGTACGAAATCAGAAGGAAATCAGACTTTTGTTTGAATTTAATAAATTAGACTTTTGCGCTGTTTCTGCGCAATTACAATTGAGTTCGTTTACGTGCCGAAACCATGGATTATTTTTATTCAAATTTTGACAGTGGCCTCATTGAAAGACAAGCTAATCGTACGATTTCTTTTGATGTAAGCTGTACTAGCATTTTTTGGTAAACCCTTTAGACGTGATAAACGTAAACTAGGAAAAAATGCATAAATCGTGTCAGCGATCGCTATTAGAGTGATCGTCCTATTTTTTATGATCAACCGATTTTTCTCTTGTAGGACGCTTTGTTCAGTGTTAAGCTCATAATCTGCATAAAAGCCATTCGCCGTACTGGTATTGTTTACTTTATAAACCATATCGGAATGGAAAATCTGAATATAAGGAAATGGTTTTTGCTGATGATTAAGTTAGACGGCGGTTTATAGCTTGCCGTATAGTTAGTTTTGTGGTTTTCTTGCAGTACGTATCGCTTTTATCAGTGTGATTTTAATCCTCCATTTACCATAATGTTTTTGCAGTCGAAGGGTAATATCATAGAAAAACCTCCTAATCTATGCTAAGCCAACCTTCTTTACATACTCAGTCACTTATTACTATCGTTTAATGCAGTTTTTAATGCTCTTTCTAGATATATATATATAATAACTTTCATTAAAATTATTTTTGAAAGAGATACAACTAAAAAATTAGTACAATGCAAAAGAGTAGATACCTGGTGAACATCCATGCAAAAACAAGAAAAAATAGATTTTGTGGTGTTAAACGTATATATACTGGGGCTGCATTTGAAAAGCTGAAAAGGAATAAACCACTAAATGCCTTATTAGAATCTTATTTTCCCATTTTGAGTTTTTGTGATATGACTGTAAATAGGCCAACAAATGCTTTTTCTTACTGCTCTATAATTTCTCTTTCAGCTAAAGCATTGAAAACACGATGTAATTGGAGCCAAAGTGTGGCTAGACAAAGTTCCAGGCACAGGGATAAAACAGATCAGAAAAAAGCCAATAAAGTGATGCACTATGACTCAGTCATAGGACACGTAAACTGAGGGTTAATAATGTTTTTTATATGTAACGCCTGACCATTTTGTTTGTTTAACAAGATCTTAAGTTTGATATCAGGTAATCTGCCTTTTGCAGAATTTTTATCGAAGCCTTTTTCAAGGAAATCAGTTATGATTAAAGAACTCTAGTGACTGCTCGGTGAATCACCCCATACCTTCAGTTATTGCTCGATTCATATTGTTTTGATTGTAGCGTCTTGATTTTTTTGCAATGAATTTGAACTTGAAACTTATGCTTAACTTCAGATTGACAATGCGCAGCAATACATTTTTAATTGAACTGGAAAATTAAAAAGTTTATTGGAAATTTAGAGGTTTACATCAAGAGCAAAATTCCACTTTTAATTGTAAACATAATTATAAAATACATAAACGATGCGATTTAGGCTTGAAGGTTGATGAAAAAAGGTAAAACCTCGAAATTTATGATTTAAAAATACTTTTCTGAAGGTCTTTTTCTACGCACAAAGAGGTAAGGTTCATATAACAAGCAAGAATGAGTTGTTGTTTTTTCTCTTCAAGGAAATAAAATTATGCATGATGGAGTGGAGTTTTAGTAGCGTATTATGTGCAATAGCCATCAAGGCAATAGCTCCAAAATTGAATTCTTGATGTGTTCTGGCAATTTCGCCCTATCTGGATGTTAGAGCTCTAAATAAGCTGAACCTGGAACGACAATTTAAAATTCGGTTCTGGACCGGAAACTGAAATTTGAAAATTGAGGAAGTGTTCGATCCCTTAAAAAACATAAAACTGAAGGCGAGGCATCTACTGCACTTTAGATACGACGGCACGAAAACTACGGGAATTCCCCGTCAATCGTCTAAATGCCAAAATAATCTTTTTTATGTAGAAGTTAAGTCAAAAATATAGTGGAACAAAAGGTTTTTTGGCCATAATTTTCAAAATTTCAGTGGCTTCCAGACGTGTTGTGCTTATTAATAAAAAGAAGACACCCTATGCCATTTATCGAAAAAAACAGAGACGCCTATCTTGAAATTTAAATTAGCATTAGGCAGCAAGATTTACAGGCATTAGTTTTCTAATTTTGTTTTTATTTACTTTTTATTTATGCACATTATTACAATACGATGAAAATTGAGACAAAGTGCATTTTGAAATGACTAAAAATACATTGTAAAGACATGTAAACTCGCACTACGACGACCTACGCTAATTTAACAAAGAGTTTCTGAGCCACGTTTTAATCACCCTGCACTCTCATGTCCCCAACAATGGCTACTAATCACAAGTGTCCTAGATTAAATGATTTGGCACAAATTCTTTGTTCTAGTCAGAAAAATACAGTAAACGAAATCAACTAACGAAATTGTATTAGTTTCTGAAGTTTCAAATGAATCTGTACGCTAAATAGGTATGTAGGTTCAAGGCGGTAATTTTTTGAAATAACTCATACCTCCTATGATCTAGCGTCGCTTACCACTCACACATGGGCGTTGGGGGTTTGGGTGGTATGCACCCCATAGAAGTTGAAATACCCCTACCAGGAATCAAAATACCCCCCAGAATTCAAATTTTGAAATTTTATTTTGGCTTTTTTAGCGATTTTTTGATGCTATCGGATAGTTCTCGATGAGAAACGTCGAAAAATGGTGTTTTTTCGTCCTACGACCACTTTTAAGACCATTTTGTGACCTTTGAAAATTTTTTCACCCCCCCTCCTCCTAGAATTTCGGTGCTGCCCACCTATGTTGCCACTCTTATTTCACAATAAAGGTATAAAAGCGATAAAATCATTTAACACTTATAAAAAATATTAGCTGATGTACTATATACGGTCAGCACAGTAAGTCTCTGTGATATAACTAGAACAATATTGGAATTTCGAAAATTTTTCTACCCAAATTTTGTCAAGTACTTTACAAACATGGATGACAGATGACAAATGACAAAAAATTGCGTTCCCCGACTTGTCCAGCGACGCTCTCTTTCTCTCTAGAATTCAAAAGCTTCGAAATTTCCATGGGAAAATGAAAATATTAAATAGTATAAAGCCCACTAGTTAACTGTTTTAGCGAAGTGTCAAATAAGTGCTACACAAAACTATATAAAAAAATTATTTCAAGCAGGCACGTACACACATGGGCGTGAGAGGGGTTTGGGAGGGGTTTGGGATGGATATGCAGCCCTCTAGAATTCAAAATACCCCCAAGCATTCAATTATAATTTTTTTTTGTTTTTTTCCGCAAATTTTTTTGGATGCCAATAGATAGTACTTGAAAAGAAACATTGAAAAATGGTGTTTTTCACCCTACCACCATTTTAAGGCCTGTTTTAACTTTGAAAAATCCTGCAGCCCCAGAATTTTGGTGCCGTCCACCTATGGGCATATAGCTGTGGGGGAGAGGGGGACTAGTTCCCCGAAATTTCAGAAATATGAGTATATTTTACAAAAGCCCCGAAGAAAAAAGGAAAATTGTGGAAGCGTATTTGATATACTGCCAGAATAGGTTTTAGCACACCTTCGAGCTAATAAACCCTGAATTTTTGGGCGCTTTCGCGCCGGATTTATTCTTTTCATATAACTTTCGTCTGTCAAAGGGCCGAAATTTCATTGATAAGATGCTGAATACGCCAAATTACCTCACGCTCCGCGCTAAATTCAATACAAAACAAGCTTAAAAATTTTCAGCAGTTAAGCTTGGATATAATATTTTAGGAAAAAATTTCTAAATCATTTTATACAACGTTTTTAATATGACTGCAATCGAAATAAATTTTTTAAAATTAGAAATCGGAATATTTTCTTGAATTAAAAAAATTATCTCCATTGTGTTGTACTACATAGATGGGAAACGCTCAAGAATGCCTTTACTTTGGCCCATCTACTAGCAGTTGTGGAGATATCCGACTTAAACATTTCAGATTCTTTCAAATCCAGGAGGAGGTTAAATACATGCCCAAGTATAAGGGTCCAAACGAAGCCCTTCTCCCTCCAATTCTCCCAGCACCACCTCAAGAACACGTGTGCACCCTGTGCATATTATTGTACCATCTTAAACTTATTCCTGACGTGATTTTAAAATTCATTTTAAGCTAATATATCGGCGGGATTTCTGATCAATTTACTATGCGTTTCTCCGTCATATTACTCTTGACTACCTTGTTCCTTGCGTTGGCTGCGAATCCGGATGCAAAGTCAGCGGGACTCGGAAATCAGACAGCGGTGCCACCGAATAATGAACCGAAAAGTTTGTCGGGGCTCGAGCCGGTATTAGAAACACAAGCAGCACTTAATGCAAACGCGGGCGAAATAGTACGAAATGAGCATGAGCCTAGGGCTAAGATTACAAAAGACCGTCCGACTTTGGATGAGGTGCGATCTATTGGCTAACAATATATGTAAAACATCATTACGTCGATAATTACTTAATCTATTCAATTGATATAGGATGGGTCAGATGAGGCTACACGCGCGTATTACATCTTTGGGCTAATATGAACATTGAAAATATGAAATTATTTGCATCAATTAATAGATAGAAGCTGGCGAAGAAAAATGCACCAACAGAGCAAATGGGACAAGTATACTTGAACACACGCATTGTTGAGGGTAAAAAAATTATGTCTAGGAAAAAGTTACTTGAGCATGCAAAAACTATAAGAATCTGCTAAATACTCTTTACACTAAAACGACCACAGATCAAGAAAAATCGCTTTAAAAGAGAAAAAATATTATCGGCGGTTTTGAGATATTGTAACCTTCTACATTATAAAACCAATCGGACCGCACAGAAACCAAAATCGAGTTAGATAAGCTGAGCTGAAGGACACGCAAAGAGTAAAAACACGAATACTTTACACTTTTGTGTAACAATCATTAAGTGTAAAGAAATTTTAAGGTCAGATTTGTAATCTACGACTCAGAGGCAATATTTAAAAAAATTGGCCCGCCGCATTTTGATTTTTCGGTTTACATTTTACATACTCATTGCTAACTCGGTATTGCGTGTAAACAAAATAATCAATATCGAGTTTTTTAATTATGCATCGATTAAAGAAAAACCGTGTGTCCCAGGTGTGTGTGTGTGTGTGTGTGTGTCTGCGCGTCGTTGTTCTTTAGCTGAATGACTTTGCAAAATATGAAAAAAAGAAATACGTTCCATTTTCAGGACTGCCCTTAATAAAGGGTTAAATATCTAAATCAGGTTCGAGTCTGATTAAGGCATAATAAGCCCAATTTGAGCATGACTTAAATTTCAACTACCTACTCCATATCTATGACTAGATAACTCGGCGCAACTTGTTATAGGTATGCTCAGTGAATAACTTTAAGCAGGCGCACCATTTAATTCACTTTTCGGCACTGCATAGATAAGCACTTGTCATGACAGAAGCTCAAAACGGAGTTGATTTAGCCATTATGACTATATTATGTAGGCCAAAAGCGGGTAGTCTTTAAAAGGGCTTAAAATTCGAGAACAATCACACTTTAATTGAAAGTCCTATTTATATAGAGAGGCGCGAAAAAACACCTAACATATCTGAGACATTAACTTTTGTCCTGTATTAGCTCTAGTCATGTTTTCCTTTTCAGCAGTTTATTCGAAACTTATCTAAATATAGGTCTGACCGGCTTTTTTGTATTTTCATATGTGAAATAGGGCAAGACAACAAAAATCAGAACAAAAGGAACAAAATTGATAGATGCAAATCAATTTTGCAAATCTTTAAATCCAATATTTTGTTTCAGATGAAATCTCGGTTAGAAAAACTGAAAAATAAGGAACAGAAGCTGACCGAAAGAATAGCAAAAAAAGAAGAGGAATGCTTGCGGATAGTGAATCGGTGTGTCTCGGACGTGCACATAATAGTAAGTACGGGCTTTTAGACATCTTGAGGAGTCTTAAAATCATACACAGGCAGCGTCTAAATCTTGGAGAGTGTGGCAGGAGAGCTTAGAGCTTGAAATATTTTTAAAGCTGAAAAAGTAACACAAAAAGTTGGCAGTGTCATAAAGAAAATTTTGTTGTTTTTTCATCAAAGGCTAATATAAGACATCAGCAAATAGCGAAAACCAAGAAAAAATTATTGTGAATATTTATACCTATTTTTAATTTTCTGTCAAATTAGGGTGGTAATTCAGATTCTTAGGGTCCTGACCGATCATAGATGCAGAGCATGGTTAGTCTTAGGAGTCAGCCGATCAGTGGAGGACAGCCGAAATGCTTTTTTATAGTCGAAATATTCACAAAAAGGGGTCCTTGCTGAAATAGCGTAAAAGTTACACTAATCAGTTTTTGATCAATGTCAAGCATTTTTTCCATAGAATTTATTTATTGGTTTTTTTATCCTTCTTTTGGTTTTAATTTCTTTTATTTCCACCTATTCAGTGGTCTAAATCTCCCCAAACCTCCACGTGTGTGTCTGGTCCGGAATGCCGCACTCCACTACTCCCATGTTTGCTTAAGCCGCTCGCTCACCCCTCTTAATAGCAAAATTTTTATTCTGACAATGTTCAAATTCATAAGAGTTCTCACTTTTTTACTGTCATGAACTCGACTACCTTTCTAGTCGACTTTATAAAAACTTGGATTTGATTGCCCTTGTCTCTCATAGTTTATTTGACTTGCACTATTATTCCGAAATTGATTCCGAAATAACATATTATGAGACAATCTGTTTCGAAAATAAAAAAAATTTTTTCAAATTTCTAAGCTAGAAAATCAGATTGAACGGATTACTCGCATTGTTCACATATATTCATTGAACAGAATTTTCGACTCAAGTCGCAGCTGAAAATTCGTCACATAAGCATTTTTTGCACATAAGCGATGGAAAAGCGTGCTTTTCTGTTTTTGTATTATAATTATATATTTTAATTTTCGATTCAATTTCCCAACATTCTAAGACCGGTTTTTTAATGTTTTCAACGACTTAAGCAATTTGAATTAGGTTTTGTAAATCTGTCTATCCTGGAATACAAGATTAATAATATGTTTCAAGTCAAATAACAAAAAGCCTAGTCAATAAATAAAAGATTGCTTCGTTTTGCTATTGATGGTACTCAGAAGTTTCACATATTGATCACAAAGCGCTTAAAATGGATATTTATCGATGTTGATAACACATTTGAGGAAGCGATAGTTGACAAAGTCTTCGAACAAGTATGGCCGCGTGTAGAGAAACGATTAGAAGAGAGGAAAACAGAGGGAGAGGATGAAGAAAAGGATGAAGAAGTAGATGGAGAAGAGAAGGGGGAAGAGGAAGAAGAAGGAGAAGGAGAGGATGAAGAAAAGGATGAGGAAGTGGATGGAGAAGAGAAAGGGGAAGAGGAAGAAGAAGGAGAGGATGAAGAAAAGGATGATGAAGTGGATGGAGAAGAGAAGGGGGAAGAGGAAGAAGAAGGAGGGGATGAAGAAAAGGATGAGGAAGTGGATGGAGAAGAGAAGGGGGAAGAGGAAGAAGAAGGAGAGGATGAAGAGGAAGATATAGAACAACAAAGCGGAAAGGGAAAGACAAAAAATAAAAGTAATTGAACAAAAAGATAACTACGAATCCGAGGTATTCAGCGCCGTGAGGCTTACAAACATATCTATGCACAGCATGGTCGGTTTGGGGTGCAGTCAATCTGATGGAGAGGTCATCCAGAGATCTCCTTTTGGCCATAATATCTCTAAAACAAATGCTAAGACGGCTAGATAAACTACGTATATCTACAATTTGTAATGATTTCCAAGTACTTTTGCAGAGACAAACTTCAATTTCATCATTTTTTGCCTTTATTTTGACTCATTTTTCTTAGGAAATTTCCTTGACGCGAAGAAGTATAGACCAGAAATGCACGTTTAGATAGAAATACAAATTATATTCAAAAGAGCTTGAAATTGACCATGAAGTGCAGGATGATGTAATTTGGAGTCATTTTATTATCTATACCAGTTTTTGGAGTCATTTTGACCAAAAAGCTCCATAACGAAGCTTAGACCGGCTGAGCCCCTTATATCGACCATGTTGATGGTACTGACCATGCATGGACAAAGGAGGGATTATGGACCCTCCAAAATCCGGTACACATCCGAGGTCAATATAACTTCAGAATTAAATTTTTGGCATGTTTTTGGTGTTTTCTGCCCGTTTTAAATCACCCGAGCTGGCAGTATTCGGTCGCTGCTCATGAATAATCTATTCAAGACCAAGAAAGGGCGGCGACCAAATTCTGGGGTGTCTAAGTTGCACAAAATTGGCCAAAATTCGCAAAAAACATGCCTGAAATTCAATTCTATGCGCTTATCGATTATTGGGACCCATGTATGGCTTTGACCCTTCTACGCTTGCATGCTTGTCTGCTTACAAATAGATTGTTCATTACCAAGCCTATTAAAAAAATGAATTCTTAAATGTAGAATTGTAAACTCTACCTAAGAAGAAAAACGCAAGCGTGCGGGTCAGGTGGGCAGAGGATTGAACCTCTGCCTACCTGTGACCCGCACGCACTGAAGTTTTGAGAATCTGAACTAACAGGATATACATACATGAAAGACCCTAAATAAAATTTGGAAAAGGCCTGGAAACAACTTCTTAGAAACTTCTTTTTTATCTCATTCATTGCCAATAAATAGAAATGTTTAGGTACGTTTAGAAATAGAGTTTCCTGCTAATACTAACTTGACTATGATAATTTAGGGACCATTAACCGCCAAAGCTGAGGCGTCGTCTGCGTTTTTACATGCAAACGCATCCACTTTTTAAAAATTATTTTGTTTCTTATTCGAAATTCGATGCTTATCAAGAGGGCTTCATGAGAAACGTCAAAAAAATCGTTTATTGGCATGTCTATAGGGCGATATTCAGAAAAGGTGCGGTGCGGGTTGAGGCGGCTGCCCTTGGCAGCAAAAAAGCTTTTGCGAGTAAGATAATTCACGGAAAGGTGAGAAAATTGCATCCGTTTGCGTGGAAAACCGCCACTGCGTTCGGCGCTTCGAAGGATATAATTTGAGGTTTTTCTCTATAGTTTTGCGTCGAGAGCCTCCAAAAAAATGACTTTTTACGGTCAATTCAAAGAAAATCAAATTTTTATAACGGAAATTTCCAATTTTGCGAGTAAGACCGGTACTCTGGGTCCGTCAGGTCTCCCTCTTAGCCGGATCTTGGATACGGGCCTGCCTACTAATTATTTTCAGCACTTTTGCCATCGTCAAAATTTTTTCTGGGCTTCTTTTTCCAGACCCCAGTAACTTTACCCTGCCACGAATCTTTGGCTTATGTATTAAGAATCACGCATGACAGTCATTAATACCTCTCGAAAATATTTATTACTTATTTGGATATTTCTGTGCTTTTCATTTGAATGCTTGTGCTGTTTCACGCAGAACGAAAACAGGAGAGCAAGAAGGGAAATAAGAAAGTTCGAGACGCAGAACGAAAACAGGAGAGCAAGAAGGGAAATAAGAGAGTTCGAGTCGCAGAACGAAAACAGGAGAGCAAGAAGGGAAATAAGACAGTTCAAGTGGGAAAATTGAAAGGAAAATCGAAGGGTCGTGGTCGTCGTCGTCAACGCGACATTGACGAGGAACTGGAAATCAAACCATTTCATAATATTACTATCTGATAATGCTTTAGATGATAGAAGAATGCGTTAATTAATTTGTTAATTTAACGTGTTTATTTTTATTTATTTTGGTTTTTATTGATTTATTTATTTACATATTTGCATCTTTTGGTGATCCTGTAAAATTACAATAATAATAATAATTAATAATAAAATAATAATAATAATAATAATAATAATAATAATAATATTTTATTAGCAATTACTGCCGTAGGAAATGCAATAGAAATTACATGAAAAAGGATATATATATATATATATATATATATATATATATATATATATATATATATATATATATATATATATATATATATATATATATATATATATATATATATATATATATATATATATATATATATATATATATATATGATAAAGTAATAATAATAAAAGATGTCAAAGGAACGAAAGAACGTTTATGACCATAGCATAGTAATGGCTGAGACGTACAGGCGGATCGCGCTCACGTACGCCCCTTTAGAAACTCATCTAAACAAAGTTTAGAAATCAAACCCTCAAACCGTTTAAAAGATTTACAATCAACAATACTTTGGGGCAGAGTATTCCAGATTCTAGCCGTCCTGTTTGCAAAGTCGTTTTTCCTACAGTCCAAATGAAATTTGTGGATATAAAGCTTTATATCACTTACCGATCTGGTACCCCTTTCGGGTGCGAGTTCGAAAATTTAACAAGCCCAATCGCTCATTGTAAGACAAGTCACCTTGTCGCCATACTATTCTTAGTGTAAATTTACGCTGAACTTTTTAAATACAATTAATATCTTTTATCAAATGAGGGTTCCAAACCACCGAATTATTCTCCAAAATGGGTCTTACATAGACTTTAAAAGCTTTTACCATTAATTCAATATTCTTTGAGACAAAGCTTTCCTGGATCAGTGATTTAACTCGAGAAGCTTTAGACGCAGTGTTTACACAATGAATGCTAGAAGATAGGTCATCACGAATATACACTCCCAAATCCTTAATAGATCCTTCAGAGACAATTAAATCTTGAAAACCCAGTTTGTAGTTGTTTCTAGGATTCCCATACCCCAAATACAACGTTGCACATTTACCATAACTGATTTGCAGCTGCCATCTTTTGGTCCATGCGTGTAATGAATTCAGATCCGATTGTAAGAGATCAGCATTACATGAAACATTAAAAATTTTTGCATCATCAGCAAACAACATAA
Organism: Mermis nigrescens; assembly: GCA_036768485.1. Taxonomy (NCBI): domain Eukaryota; kingdom Metazoa; phylum Nematoda; class Enoplea; order Mermithida; family Mermithidae; genus Mermis; species Mermis nigrescens. Next base: position 30,782 of record JAVLUZ010000531.1, read on the forward strand.
TATCACTATTTTTAATACAATCGACTAAATCATTTATAAACACTAAAAACAATGTAGGCCCTAACACACTGCCTTGAGGGACACCGCTAATTACAGGTTGTGGGTTTGAGAAACAATTATTTATCTTCACCTTTTGTGACCTTCCTGCTAAAAATGATGTAATCCAGCTTAACAGTGTACCCGAAATTCCCAAGGATTTAAGTTTTAACAAAAGATTCGAATGAACAACAGAATCAAAGGCTTTACAGAAATCAATATAAATAATGTCCATCGGAACGTGATTGCCTAAACTTTTAGTCCACTTGTTTTTACACTTTAGCAGCTGGGATGAACAAGACTTATCTTTAAAAACCCAAATTGTTGTTGACTTATCAGACAAGTTCTGTCAAAATAGTTCATGATGGTATTATTAATTATTGACTCCATAACTTTACATAAAACGCAATAAAGAGATATAGGCCTATAATTTTCGAATGAGTGGGGGTCCCCTTTTTTAAAAATGGGTGTAACCAGTGCTTCTAACCATAAACGTGGGAGCCTGCCAGTCCGATATGAAACTTCGAAAGTAGTTATACGTGGTACCCTGGAGTGCACCGCTATAAGATAGGCAATGGTTAAGCATAGGCAATTCTTTAAAATAGCCCATGTTATAACATAGGCCAATGCTATAAGATAAGCACTGGTTAAGGATAGGCGAGGGGTGGAGCCTTGCTACCTGGGATAAGGGTCAGGGAGCAATGGTTAAGGATAGACAATGGTTTAAGGATAGGACATAGTTGAGGAGTGGGAGGGGTCAAAATTGGCACAGTGCCAGCTTAGGCTTAAGACTTAAACTAGGATTAAACCTGAACTAAGTGTAAAGTAAACCTAGCTGAGCTAGGTGTAAACAATGTGTATAGTACTTCTGGGCCACTCCTTTTGGCCGCGGTGCCTGCAGCGGGAGAAGGGGGAAGTCCCCCTAAAAAGTAGCAGGGGTCCGCTCTTGCTACCCCTGCCACTCAGTCTTAAATATGCTAGACACGCTTGAAATGCATTTTAACGATAGTTTTGCCAAACTCGAAAGGAACTGGCATATCTTGGTCGGTTTTAACGTTAATTTCAATAGTATTAAATGATTTTTTGAGCACTGGTATATAGTGTGGACTAATATAGGCGTGGTTTATTATATCCATATAGGTTCCTTCGATATTTATCACCTGCAGAAGCGGGGCAAAAACATTACCAACGATTTGAGGTTCGACTATATCACAATATACATAAAAATTGTGCATTCCGCCTAGCATATCGGGAGAATGGTGGGCAGCTATTGTCAATTCTTGCGCTATCTTATAATTTATGCTTGAGAGTTGGTCTTCTAGAAATCCCAGCATGTACATTAAATGTTTGGTTAATTTTAGGCTCTGAATACGTTCAGTGTTGAGTTTTAGATGACAGCATTTTTTACTATCATCATATTGTAAGCTTATATGTTGAGTATAGTCAAATTTTTCATTCGTGCTGACCATTTTTATTCCCTCAGTAATTGTTTTCACAAGATCGTGTATATTCAAGTATCTGGCGCGAGGAATAAGCATTTTTATTCGGACATTATTTTTAAAATCATAATATTGAATCATGTTCTGATCTTCGGATATATTATTCCAAGTGTTTGCATAGATTATTTCGGCTAGCCCTACTTCCCAATCACCATTGATCATTATGTGTCTAGGCAGCTTTGTAATGAAGGTAGAGGCGGTATTTGATTCTTGAGAATCGCTCGGAAGCGTCATGTAAAACTATTTAGGATCCATGTTTGTTGTTTTTTTCACATTTTCTCCAAGTATTTATAGATTTTGGGTGTTTGCATAGACTTAACAACTCTTTTGAACGAAACCCCTTTTGCTCGAAAATGCAGAAAATAGATGCACATATGGCCGCATGATGTAGAGAAAAGACCCTGAACCCTCATATTATTGTACGTGTACGATGTTGCATTTTTCTCAATATATTCTTTGAGCTCAACAAGGGGTTTCTGACCATAACTGTCAAAAAAATCACAATGCGATCTACGATTAAAGTACATGGCCACCCAGTGTGACCCTGGTTCATTGCGGAAATCCAAATTGGCTATTACCGCAGCGGGGTAGCGGGGTATAGGCGGAAGGCGATCAATAGGGAAGACGCCCAGCAAAATTTTATTCACAGCAGGATCTGCTTCTAAAATGTGTAGTACTTCAAGTGTGTTCATTGCTAAGCATTAAAATCGTGAAAAGTGTTGCGGTTTTTATCAATCATTATTAAATTATCAAATTCGGCGTATATAATAATTTCTACTCCAGAATCGGGCAAAGCGTCTGCAAACTTGACATTTATACTTGTTGTTCCTTCGCGCACTAGATCCCAATGCCCACTATCATCCGCATCAGGCGTCAGGTCGAACACAAAGAAACAATGACTCGTTTTAAATTCGTCTCTGCTGATAAAATTACCTTTATTATCATGCCCAATATCAAGCGCGTCGTACATCTGATTAAATGCCTGTATAAACTTATTTTGCTTGAATGACACATTTAGTGAATGAGTTTGCCCTCCGCTCGTTACTTTCACATCGTAAATGCTAAATGGGTTGAAATTAAATGGCGATTTTGACAAAGTGCCTCGAAATGCTTTTCCCTCAACACAAACAAAAACTAAACGTCTCGGCAGCTGGCCTGTAAACAATGCAAAATTGGGCGTTTCCCTGGACGGATTTGAAATGTGCATATTTGTCATGGCAACTCTTCTTATAGGGTATTTGGCAGTATATGCCATCATTGTTTGCTCAAGCGCTAAACTCACACTCTCTAACACCTCTACTTTGCGAACAAACAATTTCATTACTAAAACATTGAGTTCTAGTGGAATATCTTCAAAACACTGTATGACAAAATTATTACTGTTTCTGTGTAATTCTAGGCGAAAATCTGTGAAATTCAGCAAATACCTGTCTTGAGAGAACAAGTCAATGTGTAAAGGCGCAGATACTTCTACAACACTCGAGTCTTTAAAGAGCGCCGCTCGTTCTTTGAACCCTTTATTATCGTCAACATTCACATTAGCCCCACCTTCGTGAAAATACAGCGCAGACTGAAGATGAGACTATTTTGCATCAAAACCATAATTTAATTCAGTTTCAAAATATGCCCTATATGCGTATAAATCGGAGCTGTCAAACACTAATCGGCCGCCTAGAAAACACTTGACTTGCTTGAAAAATGTTTTGCCTATAAGGTTGATTGGCGCATAATTGGGTAATGCTACGCCTGCTGCAGGTGTTGGTTTTTTAATTTTTAGTGCCATGTATATATAACTTCTGCTCATTTGCAAATAATGTGGATCGGGTGGGATTCTGAATTCGTAGGGGCCTTCATTTGTTATTGGGTGCATAGGCTGCACTTCATCCCAAAATCCTCTTTTAACAGAAACTTGGGTAGGAGGGACAGTGAAAAGATCGAGTTCAGATTTCGTACTTGGAATGGATTTTACGTCTATTAGAGCCATTTTTTCGAATTAGTTTTGTAAATGCGTCATCATTATTCATATTTATAGACTTTTGGCGCACGCCTAGCCCCTCACCAGACATAGTCTTTGATGCCTCATCTAAGAATTGCGCCGCCTCATGCTTGGAATGTTCTTTGGCAGACTGAAATAAGGGTCTTCCCTGCGCCACATCTGATGCAATATTAGCACCAGCCACTAATGCGTGTTTCCCTGCGCTTTTGCCAATAGATCTCAATACAGGCACAGCCATTCTAAATAGTGATTTGAAGAAACTCCCTAATCCGCCACCTCGTTGGTATGGTACGCCTCTATAGCCTTCTAGGCCATACCCTGTTTGTGAGGCTTGTTCTGCGTAATATTGTAGCCAAAGGCCACTGTTTTCAGGATTGAATTGTATATGCATGTTTTTGATTGTATTATTTTTTGCTTAAACATTTCTACTATTTATAGATTTTCTTCATCCCAGGAAAAGTCGCCTTCAGATGCCACTGCGCTCTTCCGCTTCTTATTAGCTATACTCTCAAGTGGTGCGTTTGAACGTTGAAGGGCCCTAGCCAACTCTTTTGCACCAATTGCAGCGGGTACACTTTTACGATCACACGTGAAGTCGTGAACCAAATCAACAATATTTGATCCATATATTTTCTGACCATCGATCACAATCTCACCCGAGGGTCCAATGTCTATACTAGGATCGTCATTAATATGCTGTAATAGCAGTTTTGCATTTGGCTGTAAGGTTTTTGGAATACCAGCTATAATTTCTTTGCTTCCAACTGATTTGTGTGAACCTAGAATAGTTAGCTCATACGGTTTCTTACGCTGTTCCTGCAATCGGCCAAACTTGCTCAAAATTTGGTTATACTTTATCATTTTCAAGCCTGATGATGAATGCTTGTCGCTTAAAATCTTGTACATCGCCCGATCCAGGGCATTTAATACTTGATCTAGTGGTTTACTTGTTTCAGCAATATCTGCTGGCACTAGTACTATTTTTTCTGTATGCTTCATTTCTTGCCTATAATCGCTTCTGCTAGTAAACTACCTACAACTGATAGAATAGGTGTCAATAAAAGAGGTAAAAAACCACCATTCTGAATAATTAAATCTTTTTTCAGCCTAGTTTTTGAGCGCCTATTTTTAGCTAAGTATCGAATTCGGTAGGGCTTAATGAGAAATGTCAAAAAATTCTAAAACCAATGATTCTTTTGGCATTTTTCTTACTTCAAAATTTCTGGGCAACTTCAAGATCATTATTCGAATTCTCTCGAGTTATTTATTGTTTGCTTTAGATATTTATTTATTTTTATTCTAATGCATCCGTTCTTTCACGTAGAAGGAAAAGAAAAGAGGAAGAAGAAAAGGAAGAAAGTTAGAAGGAAAAGATGGAATAGTCGAGGTCGGCGTCGTACATCTTGATTAAAATTAGGAATAAATATGAGTTCATATGTTCGACATTAAGAAAATGCTATTGTTGCTAAGAAGCCTGCATTTATTTATTTATTTATTTGTCTATTTATTTATTCAATTATTTATTTATTTATTAGATATTTATTTATTTATTTATTTATTTATTTATTTATTTATTTATTTATTTATTTACTTACTTATTTATTTATTTATTTATTTATTTATCTTGAATTTATTTTTTGCGCTTTAATTTATCTATTTCTTTACTTACAAGTATCCTTAGTCTCTCTACAGCATTACAGTAATTTTCCTAATATTTAAAAACAGTACTGTCCCTGTTATGAATGCTTCTTATTAGAAATTATTCAGATTTTTTTAATATAGACGTGCTAATTGTAATACCCGCATAAAATTAATTTGGTCAAAAAAATGCTTATGTCCTTTCCTCTAGTAGCCAATATAGAATGTTCTACTCAGGTATCCATATTTGTTCTGGAACAACTTTTCTTGATCTAGCACTGCAACTAGGCAAGTGCCATCATCTACATCTTATCTTTGTATATACTCACAAAGTTTTGATTCAATTCATTAATTATGTCATCGACCATAAGTCTTAAGGTGAGCAACATGATTTTCGACAAGTGTCTACAAAGCTTTTTAATTTATTTGATAGAATTGTTGCTTACCTACTCACATTTTAACAAAGTACCTGTTCAAGAAATAAAATCAGAAAGAGTTGCGATCCTTTAGGTTTTTATGACTTTTAACAAAATATTGTATGCGAGCTTAATTTAGGCTGAATCAGCAAAATGCTTGGTTTTTTAAATCAAAAAACCGTTTGTCTTTAGCAAAAAAGACTTTGCTTTTCACGAATGCTCTTGTCATTAGGCGAATCACGCTGAAATTCCTATTGAGACGTTCTTTAAACCTTAACAATGCCGCCGATCCAATAAAAATCCATGCTACAACTGTTGTGTGTCCAGAGTAGTCTTTTTAAAGTCGCAGACAAAAGATAGACCTAGTCATAGTTCTAGCCACTAGACCTTCTTAGTCCCGTGATGAAGTCTCAGAAAGGTTTTTTGACTGCAATCTGATTGAAGCATCAGATAAAAGTCGCCGCTTAATCTGTGTTTCATGTTTACTCTGTTTTAAATGTCGGGTTGGACCTTTCTTTGTCATTTTCACTTTACTCATGGCAGTAGAAGCAGGCACAAATCCCTAAAGTTATTCACTTACAAAATTTCGTTCTTAACAATTCGCCCGAACTTGATGGAAATTTGGCAAAAAACAATCTATTAAATGCCGCAGTAGAAATCGGAGTTTAGTTAGAAATTAATAAACTAAACTTTTGCGCTGTTTCTGCGCTATTACAATTTAGCTGGTTTATGTGGTGCCGAAGCCATGGATTATTTTCATTCAAATCTCGACAGTGGCCTCATTGAAAGACAAACTAATTGTACCATTTCTCTTGATATAAGCTGCACTAGCATTTTTCGGTAAAACCTCTAGACGTGATAAACGAAAACTAAGAAAAAATGCATAAATCATGTGAGCGATCGCTAATAGACTGATCGTTCTATTGAATTATGATCATCCGATTTTTCTCTTGTAGGATGCTTTATTCAGTCTTAAGCTCATAATGTGCATAAATGCCATTCGCCGTACTGGTATTGATTACCTTATAAAGCATATCGGATTGAAATGTCGGAATCTAAGGAAATGATTTTTGCTGATGATTAAGTTAGACGGCGGTTTATAGCTTGCCGTTTAGTTAGTATTGTGATTTTTCTGCAGTTATTATAGCTTTTATGAGTGTGATATTAATCCTCCGTTTACCATATTGTTTTCGCAGTCGAAGGGTAACATCATAGGAAAAACTCCGAGTCTATCTTAAGCCACACCTTCTTTACTCTTCAGACGCTTATTACTATCGTTTAATGCAGTTTTTTATGCTCTATCACTTAAATTCATATTGACAGTTCGCAGCAATACATTTTAGATCAAACTTGAAAATTAAAAAGTTCATTGGAAATTCGGAAGTTCACATTTCGTGCAAAATTTCACTATTAATTGTAAATATAAACATAAAAAACATAAACGATGCGATTTAGGCTCGAAGATTGTTAGAAAAAAAGGTAAAATCTGGAAAGTTAGCATGTAAAAATATTTTTCTGAATATCTTTTAACACACACAAAGAGGTAAGAATCATATAACAAGCAAATAATGGATGAGTTTCCGTTTTTTCTTGAAGCAAATAAAATTATGCATTATGGAGTAGTTTTAGTGGCGTATAATGTGCAATAGCTATCCATGCAATAGCGTCAAAATTGAATTCTTGATGTGTTCTGGCAATTGCGCCCTATCTGAATGTTAAAGCTCTAAATAAGCTGAACCCAGAAGGAAAATTCAGAGCCCGGTCCTGGACCGTAAATCGAAATCTGAAAATTAAGGGATTGGTCGATTATTTGAAAAACAAAAACTGAAGGCGAGGCATCTACTGCAGTTTTGGTACAACGGCACAAAAACTACGGAAATTCCCGCTTAATCGTTTAAATGCCTAAAAATCTTATCTATACAAAGGCTGAGTCAAAAAGATATTTGAATGAAAAGTTTTTTGGTCATAATTTTTATAGCTTTCAGTGGCTTCCAGAACGTATTCTACTTACACATATTCTGACAGTTATTACTTTG
>JAVLUZ010000532.1:0-38001 GCA_036768485.1 Mermis nigrescens
CAGTCCTTGCTATGAGTTGCAGAGCTATTCATTCAGCTGCAAGGAGCATAGGTATTCTTATGTATTGACCTTACCTAATGAAACTGGCGCACCATGATAGCATGCTATGAAACTGACCGGTCCCACCCAAGTATTCCAAACACTAATGAGTTGCTTTATTTATTCTGTATTCTTCTCTCCTTTAGAGCTGTAAAAATGTTTCAATTGCTTTTCAAGTAATTATATATTTTATACCTTTTTCTATATTTGCTGTTGATGTAAGACTGATTGAGGTTAGTAATATATAATATCTTACCTTATTATGCACAGTAGTTATATTCTTACATTTTTGCTCTCCCATTTTTTAAAATCTTACCTTAGTTTTTATTGTGCTAAAGGTTAATTTTTACCTTTAGTTTGATTTTTTAATTTTTTAATTTGATTTTCAATTTCAAAAACGGAATATTTTGTCCATAAACCAGTTTATTTCTCCAGAATGGCAGTCCTTGCTATGAGTTGCAGAGCTATTCATTCAGCTGCAAGGAGCATAGGTATTCTTATGTATTGACCTTACCTAATGAAACTGGCACACCATGATAGCATATTATGGGACTAACCGGTCCCACCCAAGTATTCCAAACAATAATGAGTTGCTTTATTTATTCTGTATTCTTCTCTCCTTTAGAGCTGTAAAAATGTTTCAATTGCTTTTCAAGTAATTATATATTTTATACCTTTTTCTATATTTGCTGTTGATGTAAGACTGATTGAGGTTAGTAATATATAATATCTTACCTTATTATGCACAGTAGTTATATTCTTACATTTTTGCTCTCCCATTTTTTTAAATCTTACCTTAGTTTTTATTGTGCTAAAGGTTAATTTTTACCTTTAGTTTGATTTTTTAATTTTTTAATTTGATTTTCAATTTCAAAAACGGAATATTTTGTCCATAAACCAGTTTATTTCTCCAGAATGGCAGTCCTTGCTATGAGTTGCAGAGCTATTCATTCAGCTGCAAGGAGCATAGGTATTCTTATGTATTGACCTTACCTAATGAAACTGGCACACCATGATAGCATATTATGGGACTGACCGGTCCCACCCAAGTATTCCAAACAATAATGAGTTGCTTTATTTATTCTGTATTCTTCTCTCCTTTAGAGCTGTAAAAATGTTTCAATTGCTTTTCAAGTAATTATATATTTTATACCTTTTTCTATATTTGCTGTTGATGTAAGACTGATTGAGGTTAGTAATATATAATATCTTACCTTATTATGCACAGTAGTTATATTCTTACATTTTTGCTCTCCCATTTTTTTAAATCTTACCTTAGTTTTTATTGTGCTAAAGGTTAATTTTTACCTTTAGTTTGATTTTTTAATTTTTTAATTTGATTTTCAATTTCAAAAACGGAATATTTTGTCCATAAACCAGTTTATTTCTCCAGAATGGCAGTCCTTGCTATGAGTTGCAGAGCTATTCATTCAGCTGCAAGGAGCATAGGTATTCTTATGTATTGACCTTACCTAATGAAACTGGCACACCATGATAGCATATTATGGGACTAACCGGTCCCACCCAAGTATTCCAAACAATAATGAGTTGCTTTATTTATTCTGTATTCCTCTCTCCTTTAGAGCTGTAAAAATGTTTCAATTGCTTTTCAAGTAATTATATATTTTATACCTTTTTCTATGTTTGCTGTTGATGTAAGACTGATTGAGGTTAGTAATATATAATATCTTACCTTATTATGCACAGTAGTTATATTCTTACATTTTTGCTCTCCCATTTTTTTAAATCTTACCTTAGTTTTTATTGTGCTAAAGGTTAATTTTTACCTTTAGTTTGATTTTTTAATTTTTTAATTTGATTTTCAATTTCAAAAACGGAATATTTTGTCCATAAACCAGTTTATTTCTCCAGAATGGCAGTCCTTGCTATGAGTTGCAGAGCTATTCATTCAGCTGCAAGGAGCATAGGTATTCTTATGTATTGACCTTACCTAATGAAACTGGCACACCATGATAGCATATTATGGGACTAACCGGTCCCACCCAAGTATTCCAAACAATAATGAGTTGCTTTATTTATTCTGTATTCCTCTCTCCTTTAGAGCTGTAAAAATGTTTCAATTGCTTTTCAAGTAATTATATATTTTATACCTTTTTCTATGTTTGCTGTTGATGTAAGACTGATTGAGGTTAGTAATATATAATATCTTACCTTATTATGCACAGTAGTTATATTCTTACATTTTTGCTCTCCCATTTTTTTAAATCTTACCTTAGTTTTTATTGTGCTAAAGGTTAATTTTTACCTTTAGTTTGATTTTTTAATTTTTTAATTTGATTTTCAATTTCAAAAACGGAATATTTTGTCCATAAACCAGTTTATTTCTCCAGAATGGCAGTCCTTGCTATGAGTTGCAGAGCTATTCATTCAGCTGCAAGGAGCATAGGTATTCTTATGTATTGACCTTACCTAATGAAACTGGCACACCATGATAGCATATTATGGGACTAACCGGTCCCACCCAAGTATTCCAAACAATAATGAGTTGCTTTATTTATTCTGTATTCTTCTCTCCTTTAGAGCTGTAAAAATGTTTCAATTGCTTTTCAAGTAATTATATATTTTATACCTTTTTCTATGTTTGCTGTTGATGTAAGACTGATTGAGGTTAGTAATATATAATATCTTACCTTATTATGCACAGTAGTTATATTCTTACATTTTTGCTCTCCCATTTTTTTAAATCTTACCTTAGTTTTTATATGTGCTAAAGGTTAATTTTTACCTTTAGTTTGATTTTTTAATTTTTTAATTTGATTTTCAATTTCAAAAACGGAATATTTTGTCCATAAACCAGTTTATTTCTCCAGAATGGCAGTCCTTGCTATGAGTTGCAGAGCTATTCATTCAGCTGCAAGGAGCATAGGTATTCTTATGTATTGACCTTACCTAATGAAACTGGCGCACCATGATAGCATGCTATGAAACTGACCGGTCCCACCCAAGTATTCCAAACACTAATGAGTTGCTTTATTTATTCTGTATTCTTCTCTCCTTTAGAGCTGTAAAAATGTTTCAATTGCTTTTCAAGTAATTATATATTTTATACCTTTTTCTATATTTGCTGTTGATGTAAGACTGATTGAGGTTAGTAATATATAATATCTTACCTTATTATGCACAGTAGTTATATTCTTACATTTTTGCTCTCCCATTTTTTTAAATCTTACCTTAGTTTTTATATGTGCTAAAGGTTAATTTTTACCTTTAGTTTGATTTTTTAATTTTTTAATTTGATTTTCAATTTCAAAAACGGAATATTTTGTCCATAAACAAGTTTATTTCTCCAGAATGGCAGTCCTTGCTATGAGTTGCAGAGCTATTCATTCAGCTGCAAGGAGCATAGGTATTCTTATGTATTGACCTTACCTAATGAAACTGGCACACCATGATAGCATATTATGGGACTGACCGGTCCCACCCAAGTATTCCAAACAATAATGAGTTGCTTTATTTATTCTGTATTCTTCTCTCCTTTAGAGCTGTAAAAATGTTTCAATTGCTTTTCAAGTAATTATATATTTTATACCTTTTTCTATATTTGCTGTTGATGTAAGACTGATTGAGGTTAGTAATATATAATATCTTACCTTATTATGCACAGTAGTTATATTCTTACATTTTTGCTCTCCCATTTTTTTAAATCTTACCTTAGTTTTTATTGTGCTAAAGGTTAATTTTTACCTTTAGTTTGATTTTTTAATTTTTTAATTTGATTTTCAATTTCAAAAACGGAATATTTTGTCCATAAACCAGTTTATTTCTCCAGAATGGCAGTCCTTGCTATGAGTTGCAGAGCTATTCATTCAGCTGCAAGGAGCATAGGTATTCTTATGTATTGACCTTACCTAATGAAACTGGCACACCATGATAGCATATTATGGGACTAACCGGTCCCACCCAAGTATTCCAAACAATAATGAGTTGCTTTATTTATTCTGTATTCTTCTCTCCTTTAGAGCTGTAAAAATGTTTCAATTGCTTTTCAAGTAATTATATATTTTATACCTTTTTCTATATTTGCTGTTGATGTAAGACTGATTGAGGTTAGTAATATATAATATCTTACCTTATTATGCACAGTAGTTATATTCTTACATTTTTGCTCTCCCATTTTTTTAAATCTTACCTTAGTTTTTATTGTGCTAAAGGTTAATTTTTACCTTTAGTTTGATTTTTTAATTTTTTAATTTGATTTTCAATTTCAAAAACGGAATATTTTGTCCATAAACAAGTTTATTTCTCCAGAATGGCAGTCCTTGCTATGAGTTGCAGAGCTATTCATTCAGCTGCAAGGAGCATAGGTATTCTTATGTATTGACCTTACCTAATGAAACTGGCACACCATGATAGCATATTATGGGACTAACCGGTCCCACCCAAGTATTCCAAACAATAATGAGTTGCTTTATTTATTCTGTATTCTTCTCTCCTTTAGAGCTGTAAAAATGTTTCAATTGCTTTTCAAGTAATTATATATTTTATACCTTTTTCTATATTTGCTGTTGATGTAAGACTGATTGAGGTTAGTAATATATAATATCTTACCTTATTATGCACAGTAGTTATATTCTTACATTTTTGCTCTCCCATTTTTTTAAATCTTACCTTAGTTTTTATATGTGCTAAAGGTTAATTTTTACCTTTAGTTTGATTTTTTAATTTTTTAATTTGATTTTCAATTTCAAAAACGGAATATTTTGTCCATAAACCAGTTTATTTCTCCAGAATGGCAGTCCTTGCTATGAGTTGCAGAGCTATTCATTCAGCTGCAAGGAGCATAGGTATTCTTATGTATTGACCTTACCTAATGAAACTGGCACACCATGATAGCATATTATGGGACTAACCGGTCCCACCCAAGTATTCCAAACAATAATGAGTTGCTTTATTTATTCTGTATTCTTCTCTCCTTTAGAGCTGTAAAAATGTTTCAATTGCTTTTCAAGTAATTATATATTTTATACCTTTTTCTATATTTGCTGTTGATGTAAGACTGATTGAGGTTAGTAATATATAATATCTTACCTTATTATGCACAGTAGTTATATTCTTACATTTTTGCTCTCCCATTTTTTTAAATCTTACCTTAGTTTTTTATTGTGCTAAAGGTTAATTTTTACCTTTAGTTTGATTTTTTAATTTTTTAATTTGATTTTCAATTTCAAAAACGGAATATTTTGTCCATAAACCAGTTTATTTCTCCAGAATGGCAGTCCTTGCTATGAGTTGCAGAGCTATTCATTCAGCTGCAAGGAGCATAGGTATTCTTATGTATTGACCTTACCTAATGAAACTGGCACACCATGATAGCATATTATGGGACTAACCGGTCCCACCCAAGTATTCCAAACAATAATGAGTTGCTTTATTTATTCTGTATTCTTCTCTCCTTTAGAGCCGTAAAAATGTTTCAATTGCTTTTCAAGTAATTATATATTTTATACCTTTTTCTATATTTGCTGTTGATGTAAGACTGATTGAGGTTAGTAATATATAATATCTTACCTTATTATGCACAGTAGTTATATTCTTACATTTTTGCTCTCCCATTTTTTTAAATCTTACCTTAGTTTTTTATTGTGCTAAAGGTTAATTTTTACCTTTAGTTTGATTTTTTAATTTTTTAATTTGATTTTCAATTTCAAAAACGGAATATTTTGTCCATAAACCAGTTTATTTCTCCAGAATGGCAGTCCTTGCTATGAGTTGCAGAGCTATTCATTCAGCTGCAAGGAGCATAGGTATTCTTATGTATTGACCTTACCTAATGAAACTGGCACACCATGATAGCATGCTATGAAACTGACCGGTCCCACCCAAGTATTCCAAACACTAATGAGTTGCTTTATTTATTCTGTATTCTTCTCTCCTTTAGAGCTGTAAAAATGTTTCAATTGCTTTTCAAGTAATTATATATTTTATACCTTTTTCTATATTTGCTGTTGATGTAAGACTGATTGAGGTTAGTAATATATAATATCTTACCTTATTATGCACAGTAGTTATATTCTTACATTTTTGCTCTCCCATTTTTTTAAATCTTACCTTAGTTTTTTATTGTGCTAAAGGTTAATTTTTACCTTTAGTTTGATTTTTTAATTTTTTAATTTGATTTTCAATTTCAAAAACGGAATATTTTGTCCATAAACCAGTTTATTTCTCCAGAATGGCAGTCCTTGCTATGAGTTGCAGAGCTATTCATTCAGCTGCAAGGAGCATAGGTATTCTTATGTATTGACCTTACCTAATGAAACTGGCACACCATGATAGCATATTATGGGACTAACCGGTCCCACCCAAGTATTCCAAACAATAATGAGTTGCTTTATTTATTCTGTATTCTTCTCTCCTTTAGAGCTGTAAAAATGTTTCAATTGCTTTTCAAGTAATTATATATTTTATACCTTTTTCTATATTTGCTGTTGATGTAAGACTGATTGAGGTTAGTAATATATAATATCTTACCTTATTATGCACAGTAGTTATATTCTTACATTTTTGCTCTCCCATTTTTTTAAATCTTACCTTAGTTTTTTATTGTGCTAAAGGTTAATTTTTACCTTTAGTTTGATTTTTTAATTTTTTAATTTGATTTTCAATTTCAAAAACGGAATATTTTGTCCATAAACCAGTTTATTTCTCCAGAATGGCAGTCCTTGCTATGAGTTGCAGAGCTATTCATTCAGCTGCAAGGAGCATAGGTATTCTTATGTATTGACCTTACCTAATGAAACTGGCACACCATGATAGCATATTATGGGACTAACCGGTCCCACCCAAGTATTCCAAACAATAATGAGTTGCTTTATTTATTCTGTATTCTTCTCTCCTTTAGAGCTGTAAAAATGTTTCAATTGCTTTTCAAGTAATTATATATTTTATACCTTTTTCTATATTTGCTGTTGATGTAAGACTGATTGAGGTTAGTAATATATAATATCTTACCTTATTATGCACAGTAGTTATATTCTTACATTTTTGCTCTCCCATTTTTTTAAATCTTACCTTAGTTTTTATTGTGCTAAAGGTTAATTTTTACCTTTAGTTTGATTTTTTAATTTTTTAATTTGATTTTCAATTTCAAAAACGGAATATTTTGTCCATAAACCAGTTTATTTCTCCAGAATGGCAGTCCTTGCTATGAGTTGCAGAGCTATTCATTCAGCTGCAAGGAGCATAGGTATTCTTATGTATTGACCTTACCTAATGAAACTGGCACACCATGATAGCATATTATGGGACTAACCGGTCCCACCCAAGTATTCCAAACAATAATGAGTTGCTTTATTTATTCTGTATTCCTCTCTCCTTTAGAGCTGTAAAAATGTTTCAATTGCTTTTCAAGTAATTATATATTTTATACCTTTTTCTATATTTGCTGTTGATGTAAGACTGATTGAGGTTAGTAATATATAATATCTTACCTTATTATGCACAGTAGTTATATTCTTACATTTTTGCTCTCCCATTTTTTTAAATCTTACCTTAGTTTTTATTGTGCTAAAGGTTAATTTTTACCTTTAGTTTGATTTTTTAATTTTTTAATTTGATTTTCAATTTCAAAAACGGAATATTTTGTCCATAAACCAGTTTATTTCTCCAGAATGGCAGTCCTTGCTATGAGTTGCAGAGCTATTCATTCAGCTGCAAGGAGCATAGGTATTCTTATGTATTGACCTTACCTAATGAAACTGGCACACCATGATAGCATATTATGGGACTAACCGGTCCCACCCAAGTATTCCAAACAATAATGAGTTGCTTTATTTATTCTGTATTCTTCTCTCCTTTAGAGCTGTAAAAATGTTTCAATTGCTTTTCAAGTAATTATATATTTTATACCTTTTTCTATATTTGCTGTTGATGTAAGACTGATTGAGGTTAGTAATATATAATATCTTACCTTATTATGCACAGTAGTTATATTCTTACATTTTTGCTCTCCCATTTTTTTAAATCTTACCTTAGTTTTTATTGTGCTAAAGGTTAATTTTTACCTTTAGTTTGATTTTTTAATTTTTTAATTTGATTTTCAATTTCAAAAACGGAATATTTTGTCCATAAACCAGTTTATTTCTCCAGAATGGCAGTCCTTGCTATGAGTTGCAGAGCTATTCATTCAGCTGCAAGGAGCATAGGTATTCTTATGTATTGACCTTACCTAATGAAACTGGCACACCATGATAGCATATTATGGGACTAACCGGTCCCACCCAAGTATTCCAAACAATAATGAGTTGCTTTATTTATTCTGTATTCTTCTCTCCTTTAGAGCTGTAAAAATGTTTCAATTGCTTTTCAAGTAATTATATATTTTATACCTTTTTCTATATTTGCTGTTGATGTAAGACTGATTGAGGTTAGTAATATATAATATCTTACCTTATTATGCACAGTAGTTATATTCTTACATTTTTGCTCTCCCATTTTTTTAAATCTTACCTTAGTTTTTTATTGTGCTAAAGGTTAATTTTTACCTTTAGTTTGATTTTTTAATTTTTTAATTTGATTTTCAATTTCAAAAACGGAATATTTTGTCCATAAACCAGTTTATTTCTCCAGAATGGCAGTCCTTGCTATGAGTTGCAGAGCTATTCATTCAGCTGCAAGGAGCATAGGTATTCTTATGTATTGACCTTACCTAATGAAACTGGCACACCATGATAGCATATTATGGGACTAACCGGTCCCACCCAAGTATTCCAAACAATAATGAGTTGCTTTATTTATTCTGTATTCTTCTCTCCTTTAGAGCTGTAAAAATGTTTCAATTGCTTTTCAAGTAATTATATATTTTATACCTTTTTCTATATTTGCTGTTGATGTAAGACTGATTGAGGTTAGTAATATATAATATCTTACCTTATTATGCACAGTAGTTATATTCTTACATTTTTGCTCTCCCATTTTTTTAAATCTTACCTTAGTTTTTATTGTGCTAAAGGTTAATTTTTACCTTTAGTTTGATTTTTTAATTTTTTAATTTGATTTTCAATTTCAAAAACGGAATATTTTGTCCATAAACCAGTTTATTTCTCCAGAATGGCAGTCCTTGCTATGAGTTGCAGAGCTATTCATTCAGCTGCAAGGAGCATAGGTATTCTTATGTATTGACCTTACCTAATGAAACTGGCACACCATGATAGCATATTATGGGACTAACCGGTCCCACCCAAGTATTCCAAACAATAATGAGTTGCTTTATTTATTCTGTATTCTTCTCTCCTTTAGAGCTGTAAAAATGTTTCAATTGCTTTTCAAGTAATTATATATTTTATACCTTTTTCTATATTTGCTGTTGATGTAAGACTGATTGAGGTTAGTAATATATAATATCTTACCTTATTATGCACAGTAGTTATATTCTTACATTTTTGCTCTCCCATTTTTTTAAATCTTACCTTAGTTTTTATTGTGCTAAAGGTTAATTTTTACCTTTAGTTTGATTTTTTAATTTTTTAATTTGATTTTCAATTTCAAAAACGGAATATTTTGTCCATAAACCAGTTTATTTCTCCAGAATGGCAGTCCTTGCTATGAGTTGCAGAGCTATTCATTCAGCTGCAAGGAGCATAGGTATTCTTATGTATTGACCTTACCTAATGAAACTGGCACACCATGATAGCATATTATGGGACTAACCGGTCCCACCCAAGTATTCCAAACAATAATGAGTTGCTTTATTTATTCTGTATTCTTCTCTCCTTTAGAGCTGTAAAAATGTTTCAATTGCTTTTCAAGTAATTATATATTTTATACCTTTTTCTATATTTGCTGTTGATGTAAGACTGATTGAGGTTAGTAATATATAATATCTTACCTTATTATGCACAGTAGTTATATTCTTACATTTTTGCTCTCCCATTTTTTTAAATCTTACCTTAGTTTTTATTGTGCTAAAGGTTAATTTTTACCTTTAGTTTGATTTTTTAATTTTTTAATTTGATTTTCAATTTCAAAAACGGAATATTTTGTCCATAAACCAGTTTATTTCTCCAGAATGGCAGTCCTTGCTATGAGTTGCAGAGCTATTCATTCAGCTGCAAGGAGCATAGGTATTCTTATGTATTGACCTTACCTAATGAAACTGGCACACCATGATAGCATATTATGGGACTAACCGGTCCCACCCAAGTATTCCAAACAATAATGAGTTGCTTTATTTATTCTGTATTCTTCTCTCCTTTAGAGCTGTAAAAATGTTTCAATTGCTTTTCAAGTAATTATATATTTTATACCTTTTTCTATATTTGCTGTTGATGTAAGACTGATTGAGGTTAGTAATATATAATATCTTACCTTATTATGCACAGTAGTTATATTCTTACATTTTTGCTCTCCCATTTTTTTAAATCTTACCTTAGTTTTTATTGTGCTAAAGGTTAATTTTTACCTTTAGTTTGATTTTTTAATTTTTTAATTTGATTTTCAATTTCAAAAACGGAATATTTTGTCCATAAACCAGTTTATTTCTCCAGAATGGCAGTCCTTGCTATGAGTTGCAGAGCTATTCATTCAGCTGCAAGGAGCATAGGTATTCTTATGTATTGACCTTACCTAATGAAACTGGCACACCATGATAGCATATTATGGGACTAACCGGTCCCACCCAAGTATTCCAAACAATAATGAGTTGCTTTATTTATTCTGTATTCTTCTCTCCTTTAGAGCTGTAAAAATGTTTCAATTGCTTTTCAAGTAATTATATATTTTATACCTTTTTCTATATTTGCTGTTGATGTAAGACTGATTGAGGTTAGTAATATATAATATCTTACCTTATTATGCACAGTAGTTATATTCTTACATTTTTGCTCTCCCATTTTTTTAAATCTTACCTTAGTTTTTATTGTGCTAAAGGTTAATTTTTACCTTTAGTTTGATTTTTTAATTTTTTAATTTGATTTTCAATTTCAAAAACGGAATATTTTGTCCATAAACCAGTTTATTTCTCCAGAATGGCAGTCCTTGCTATGAGTTGCAGAGCTATTCATTCAGCTGCAAGGAGCATAGGTATTCTTATGTATTGACCTTACCTAATGAAACTGGCACACCATGATAGCATATTATGGGACTAACCGGTCCCACCCAAGTATTCCAAACAATAATGAGTTGCTTTATTTATTCTGTATTCTTCTCTCCTTTAGAGCTGTAAAAATGTTTCAATTGCTTTTCAAGTAATTATATATTTTATACCTTTTTCTATATTTGCTGTTGATGTAAGACTGATTGAGGTTAGTAATATATAATATCTTACCTTATTATGCACAGTAGTTATATTCTTACATTTTTGCTCTCCCATTTTTTTAAATCTTACCTTAGTTTTTATTGTGCTAAAGGTTAATTTTTACCTTTAGTTTGATTTTTTAATTTTTTAATTTGATTTTCAATTTCAAAAACGGAATATTTTGTCCATAAACCAGTTTATTTCTCCAGAATGGCAGTCCTTGCTATGAGTTGCAGAGCTATTCATTCAGCTGCAAGGAGCATAGGTATTCTTATGTATTGACCTTACCTAATGAAACTGGCACACCATGATAGCATATTATGGGACTAACCGGTCCCACCCAAGTATTCCAAACAATAATGAGTTGCTTTATTTATTCTGTATTCTTCTCTCCTTTAGAGCCGTAAAAATGTTTCAATTGCTTTTCAAGTAATTATATATTTTATACCTTTTTCTATATTTGCTGTTGATGTAAGACTGATTGAGGTTAGTAATATATAATATCTTACCTTATTATGCACAGTAGTTATATTCTTACATTTTTGCTCTCCCATTTTTTTAAATCTTACCTTAGTTTTTATTGTGCTAAAGGTTAATTTTTACCTTTAGTTTGATTTTTTAATTTTTTAATTTGATTTTCAATTTCAAAAACGGAATATTTTGTCCATAAACCAGTTTATTTCTCCAGAATGGCAGTCCTTGCTATGAGTTGCAGAGCTATTCATTCAGCTGCAAGGAGCATAGGTATTCTTATGTATTGACCTTACCTAATGAAACTGGCACACCATGATAGCATATTATGGGACTGACCGGTCCCACCCAAGTATTCCAAACACTAATGAGTTGCTTTATTTATTCTGTATTCTTCTCTCCTTTAGAGCTGTAAAAATGTTTCAATTGCTTTTCAAGTAATTATATATTTTATACCTTTTTCTATATTTGCTGTTGATGTAAGACTGATTGAGGTTAGTAATATATAATATCTTACCTTATTATGCACAGTAGTTATATTCTTACATTTTTGCTCTCCCATTTTTTAAAATCTTACCTTAGTTTTTATTGTGCTAAAGGTTAATTTTTACCTTTAGTTTGATTTTTTAATTTTTTAATTTGATTTTCAATTTCAAAAACGGAATATTTTGTCCATAAACAAGTTTATTTCTCCAGAATGGCAGTCCTTGCTATGAGTTGCAGAGCTATTCATTCAGCTGCAAGGAGCATAGGTATTCTTATGTATTGACCTTACCTAATGAAACTGGCACACCATGATAGCATATTATGGGACTAACCGGTCCCACCCAAGTATTCCAAACAATAATGAGTTGCTTTATTTATTCTGTATTCTTCTCTCCTTTAGAGCCGTAAAAATGTTTCAATTGCTTTTCAAGTAATTATATATTTTATACCTTTTTCTATATTTGCTGTTGATGTAAGACTGATTGAGGTTAGTAATATATAATATCTTACCTTATTATGCACAGTAGTTATATTCTTACATTTTTGCTCTCCCATTTTTTTAAATCTTACCTTAGTTTTTATTGTGCTAAAGGTTAATTTTTACCTTTAGTTTGATTTTTTAATTTTTTAATTTGATTTTCAATTTCAAAAACGGAATATTTTGTCCATAAACCAGTTTATTTCTCCAGAATGGCAGTCCTTGCTATGAGTTGCAGAGCTATTCATTCAGCTGCAAGGAGCATAGGTATTCTTATGTATTGACCTTACCTAATGAAACTGGCACACCATGATAGCATATTATGGGACTAACCGGTCCCACCCAAGTATTCCAAACAATAATGAGTTGCTTTATTTATTCTGTATTCTTCACGCAATTTTATTTCTGCCGGAATACGCCAGTCGCTATTAACGGATTGAACGCCAAATAACGTTCCATCGCTCGGTTGAGCAGCATACTCCAAGCTTGGCCAAAACAATCAAGCAAGCGTTTTATCGCTCAGTTGAGCAGCATACTGCAAGCTGGGCCAAAACAATCAGGCGCATTTTTGTTGACATGCATATTGAAGAAAATCACTAATTTGTCCCTTTTTCTTCTTTGGCGGTAATGGCAAATTAGGCGGCACTCGCAATAACGGAATAAATTTTTTCTTATTATTTGGCGGCTTTTTTACGTATAGCTCACTGTCCTTAAAAGACAATCCAATCGGCGTTCCGAATAACGTAATTTTATTTTTGTCGGAATACGTCAGTTGTAATTAACAGATTGAACGCCAAATAACGTTCCATTGCTCGGTTGAGCAGCATACCGCAAGCTGGGCCAAAACAATCAGGCGCATTTTTGTCGACATGCATATTGAAGAAAATCACTAATTTGTCACTTTTTCTTCTTCGGCGGTAATGGCAAATTAGGCGGCACTTGCAATAACGGAATAAATTTTTTCTTATTATTTGGCAGCTTTTTTACGTATAGCTCACCGTCCTTAAAAGACAATCCAATCGGCGTTCCGAATAACGTAATTTTATTTTTGCGGGAATACGTCAGTTGTTATTAACGGATTGAACGCCAAATAACGTTCCATTGCTCGGTTGAGCAGCATACTCGCAAGCTTGGCCAAAACAATCAGGCGCATTTTTGTCGACATGCATATTGAAGAAAATCACTAATTTGTCCCTTTTTCTTCTTTGGCGGTAATGGCAAATTAGGCGGCACTCACAATAACGGAATAAATTTTTTCTTATTATTTGGCGGCTTTTTTACGTATAGCTCACCGTCCTTAAAAGACAATCCAATTGGCGTTCCGAATAACGTAATTTTATTTTTGTTGGAATACGTCAGTCGTAATTAACAGATTGAGCGCCAAATAACGTTCCATCGCTCGGTTGAGCAGCATACCGCAAGCTGGGCCAAAACAATCAGGCGCATTTTTGTCGACATGCATATTGAAGAAAATCACTAATTTGTCCCTTTTTCTTCTTTGGCGGTAATGGCAAATTAGGCGGCACTCGCAATAACGGAATAAATTTTTTCTTATTATTTGGCGGCTTTTTTACGTATAGCTCACCGTCCTTAAAAGACAATCCAATCGGCGTTCCGAATAACGTAATTTTATTTTTGTCGGAATACGTCAGTTGTTATTAACAGATTGAACGCCAAATAACGTTCCATCGCTCGGTTGAGCAGCATACCGCAAGCTGGGCCAAAACAATCAGGCGCATTTTTGTCGACATGCATATTGAAGAAAATCACTAATTTGTCCCTTTTTCTTCTTTGGCGGTAATGGCAAATTAGGCGGCACTCACAATAACGGAATAAATTTTTTCTTATTATTTGGCGGCTTTTTTATGTATAGCTCACTGTCCTTAAAAGACAATCCAATTGGCGTTCCGAATAACGTAATTTTATTTTTGTCGGAATACGTCAGTCGTAATTAACAGATTGAACGCCAAATAACGTTCCATCGCTCGGTTGAGCAGCATACCGCAAGCTGGGCCAAAACAATCAGGCGCATTTTTGTCGACATGCATATTGAAGAAAATCACTAATTTGTCCCTTTTTCTTCTTTGGCGGTAATGGCAAATTAGGCGGCACTCGCAATAACGGAATAAATTTTTTCTTATTATTTGGCAGCTTTTTTACGTATAGCTCACCGTCCTTAAAAGACAATCCAATCGGCGTTCCGAATAACGTAATTTTATTTTTGCGGGAATACGTCAGTTGTTATTAACGGATTGAACGCCAAATAACGTTCTATTGCTCGGTTGAGCGGCATACTCCAAGCTTGGCCAAAACAATCAAGCAAGCGTTTTTATCGCTCAGTTGAGCGGCATACTCCAAGCTTGGCCAAAACAATCAGGCGCATAGCTCGCCGTTCTTAAAACACAATCCAATTGGCATTCCGAATAACGTAATTTTATTTTTGTTGGAATACGTCAGTCGTAATTAACAGATTGAGCGCCAAATAACGTTCCATCGCTCGGTTGAGCAGCATACTGCAAGCTTGGTCAAAACAATCCGGCGCATTTTTGTCGACATGCATATTGAAGAAAATCACTAATTTGTCCCTTTTTCTTCTTTGGCGGTAATGGCAAATTAGGCGGCACTCGCAATAACAGAATAAATTTTTTCTTATTATTTGGCGGCTTTTTTACGTATAGCTCACTGTCCTTAAAAGACAATCCAATCGGCGTTCCGAATAACGTAATTTTATTTTTGTCGGAATACGTCAGTTGTAATTAACGGATTGAACGCCAAATAACGTTCCATTGCTCGGTTGAGCAGCATACTGCAAGCTGTGGCCAAAACAATCAGGCGCATTTTTGTCGACATGCATATTGAAGAAAATCACTAATTTGTCCCTTTTTCTTCTTTGGCGGTAATGGCAAATTAGGCGGCACTCACAATAACGGAATAAATTTTTTCTTATTATTTGGCGGCTTTTTTACGTATAGCTCACTGTCCTTAAAAGACAATCCAATTGGCGTTCCGAATAACGTAATTTTATTTTTGTCGGAATACGTCAGTCGTAATTAACAGATTGAGCGCCAAATAACGTTCCATCGCTCGGTTGAGCAGCATACTGCAAGCTGGGCCAAAACAATCAGGCGCATTTTTGTCGACATGCATATTGAAGAAAATCACTAATTTGTCCCTTTTTCTTCTTTGGCGGTAATGGCAAATTAGGCGGCACTCGCAATAACAGAATTAATTTTTTCTAATTATTTGGCGATTTTTTATGTATAGCTTGTTGTCCTCAAAAAGCAATTCAATCGGCGTTCCGAATAACGTAATTTTTTTTTGTCGGAATACGTCAATTGTAATTAACGGATTGAACGTTAAATAATGTTCCATTGCTCGGTTGAGCAGCATACCGCAAGCTGGGCCAAAACAATCAGGCGCATTTTTGTCGACATGCATATTGAAGAAAATCACTAATTTGTCCCTTTTTCTTCTTCGGCGGTAATGGCAAATTAGGCGGCACTTGCAATAACGGAATAAATTTTTTCTTATTATTTGGCAGCTTTTTTACGTATAGCTCACCGTCCTTAAAAGACAATCCAATCGGCGTTCCGAATAACGTAATTTTATTTTTGCGGGAATACGTCAGTTGTTATTAACGGATTGAACGCCAAATAACGTTCTATTGCTCGGTTGAGCGGCATACTCCAAGCTTGGCCAAAACAATCAAGCAAGCGTTTTTATCGCTCAGTTGAGCGGCATACTCCAAGCTTGGCCAAAACAATCAGGCGCATAGCTCGCCGTTCTTAAAACACAATCCAATTGGCATTCCGAATAACGTAATTTTATTTTTGTTGGAATACGTCAGTCGTAATTAACAGATTGAGCGCCAAATAACGTTCCATCACTCGGTTGAGCAGCATACTGCAAGCTTGGTCAAAACAATCCGGCGCATTTTTGTCGACATGCATATTGAAGAAAATCACTAATTTGTCCCTTTTTCTTCTTTGGCGGTAATGGCAAATTAGGCGGCACTCGCAATAACAGAATTAATTTTTTCTTATTATTTGGCGGCTTTTTTATGTATAGCTCACTGTCCTTAAAAGACAATCCAATCGGCGTTCCGAATAACGTAATTTTATTTTTGTCGGAATACGTCAGTTGTAATTAACAGATTGAACGCTAAATAACGTTCCATTGCTCGGTTGAGCAGCATACCGCAAGCTGGGCCAAAACAATCAGGCGCATTTTTGTCGACATGCATATTGAAGAAAATCACTAATTTGTCCCTTTTTCTTCTTTGGCGGTAATGGCAAATTAGGCGGCACTCACAATAACGGAATAAATTTTTTCTTATTATTTGGCGGCTTTTTTACGTATAGCTCACTGTCCTTAAAAGACAATCCAATTGGCGTTCCGAATAACGTAATTTTATTTTTGCGGGAATACGTCAGTTGTTATTAACAGATTGAACGCCAAATAACGTTCCATCGCTCGGTTGAGCAGCATACCGCAAGCTGTGGCCAAAACAATCAGGCGCATTTTTGTCGACATGCATATTGAAGAAAATCACTAATTTGTCCCTTTTTCTTCTTTGGCGGTAATGGCAAATTAGGCGGCACTCACAATAACGGAATAAATTTTTTCTTATTATTTGGCGGCTTTTTTACGTATAGCTCACTGTCCTTAAAAGACAATCCAATCGGCGTTCCGAATAACGTAATTTTATTTTTGTCGGAATACGTCAGTCGTAATTAACAGATTGAACGCCAAATAACGTTCCATCGCTCGGTTGAGCAGCATACCGCAAGCTGGGCCAAAACAATCAGGCGCATTTTTGTCGACATGCATATTGAAGAAAATCACTAATTTGTCCCTTTTTCTTCTTTGGCGGTAATGGCAAATTAGGCGGCACTCGCAATAACGGAATAAATTTTTTCTTATTATTTGGCGGCTTTTTTACGTATAGCTCACCGTCCTTAAAAGACAATCCAATCGGCGTTCCGAATAACGTAATTTTATTTTTGTCGGAATACGTCAGTTGTAATTAACAGATTGAACGCCAAATAACGTTCCATCGCTCGGTTGAGCAGCATACCGCAAGCTGGGCCAAAACAATCAGGCGCATTTTTGTCGACATGCATATTGAAGAAAATCACTAATTTGTCCCTTTTTCTTCTTTGGCGGTAATGGCAAATTAGGCGGCACTCACAATAACGGAATAAATTTTTTCTTATTATTTGGCGGCTTTTTTACGTATAGCTCACTGTCCTTAAAAGACAATCCAATCGGCGTTCCGAATAACGTAATTTTATTTTTGTCGGAATACGTCAGTTGTAATTAACGGATTGAACGCCAAATAACGTTCCATTGCTCGGTTGAGCAGCATACCGCAAGCTGGGCCAAAACAATCAGGCGCATTTTTGTCGACATGCATATTGAAGAAAATCACTAATTTGTCCCTTTTTCTTCTTTGGCGGTAATGGCAAATTAGGCGGCACTCGCAATAACGGAATAAATTTTTTCTTATTATTTGGCAGCTTTTTTACGTATAGCTCACCGTCCTTAAAAGACAATCCAATTGGCGTTCCGAATAACGTAATTTTATTTTTGTTGGAATACGTCAGTTGTTATTAACGGATTGAACGCCAAATAACGTTCCATCGCTCGGTTGAGCAGCATACCGCAAGCTTGGCCAAAACAATCAGGCGCATTTTTGTCGACATGCATATTGAAGAAAATCACTAATTTGTCCCTTTTTCTTCTTTGGCGGTAATGGCAAATTAGGCGGCACTCGCAATAACAGAATTAATTTTTTCTAATTATTTGGCGGTTTTTTATGTATAGCTTGTTGTCCTCAAAAAGCAATTCAATTGGCGTTCCGAATAACGTAATTTTATTTTTGTCGGAATACGTCAGTTGTAATTAACGGATTGAACGCCAAATAACGTTCCATTGCTCGGTTGAGCAGCATACCGCAAGCTGGGCCAAAACAATCAGGCGCATTTTTGTCGACATGCATATTGAAGAAAATCACTAATTTGTCCCTTTTTCTTCTTTGGCGGTAATGGCAAATTAGGCGGCACTCGCAATAACGGAATAAATTTTTTCTTATTATTTGGCAGCTTTTTTACGTATAGCTCACCGTCCTTAAAAGACAATCCAATCGGCGTTCCGAATAACGTAATTTTATTTTTGCGGGAATACGTCAGTTGTTATTAACAGATTGAACGCCAAATAACGTTCCATTGCTCGGTTGAGCAGCATACTGCAAGCTTGGCCAAAACAATCAAGCGCATTTTTGTCGACATGCATATTGAAGAAAATCACTAATTTGTCCCTTTTTCTTCTTTGGCGGTAATGGCAAATTAGGCGGCACTCGCAATAACGGAATAAATTTTTTCTTATTATTTGGCGGCTTTTTTACGTATAGCTCACCGTCCTTAAAAGACAATCCAATTGGCGTTCCGAATAACGTAATTTTATTTTTGTTGGAATACGTCAGTCGTAATTAACAGATTGAGCGCCAAATAACGTTCCATCACTCGGTTGAGCAGCATACTGCAAGCTTGGTCAAAACAATCCGGCGCATTTTTGTCGACATGCATATTGAAGAAAATCACTAATTTGTCCCTTTTTCTTCTTTGGCGGTAATGGCAAATTAGGCGGCACTCGCAATAACAGAATTAATTTTTTCTAATTATTTGGCGGTTTTTTATGTATAGCTTGTTGTCCTCAAAAGACAATTCAATTGGCGTTCCGAATAACGTAATTTTATTTTTGTCGGAATACGTCAATTGTAATTAACAGATTGAACGCCAAATAATGTTCCATTGCTCGGTTGAGCAGCATACCGCAAGCTGGGCCAAAACAATCAGGCGCATTTTTGTTGATATGCATATTGAAGAAAATCACTAATTTGTCCCTTTTTCTTCTTTGGCGGTAATGGCAAATTAGGCGGCACTCGCAATAACGGAATAAATTTTTTCTTATTATTTGGCAGCTTTTTTACGTATAGCTCACCGTCCTTAAAAGACAATCCAATCGGCGTTCCGAATAACGTAATTTTATTTTTGTCGGGAATACGTCAGTTGTTATTAACGGATTGAACGCCAAATAACGTTCCATTGCTCGGTTGAGCAGCATACTGCAAGCTTGGCCAAAACAATCAGGCGCATTTTTGTCGACATGCATATTGAAGAAAATCACTAATTTGTCCCTTTTTCTTCTTTGGCGGTAATGGCAAATTAGGCGGCACTCGCAATAACGGAATAAATTTTTTCTTATTATTTGGCAGCTTTTTTACGTATAGCTCACTGTCCTTAAAAGACAATCCAATTGGCGTTCCGAATAACGTAATTTTATTTTTGTCGGAATACGTCAGTTGTAATTAACGGATTGAACGCCAAATAACGTTCCATTGCTCGGTTGAGCAGCATACTGCAAGCTTGGCCAAAACAATCAGGCGCATTTTTGTCGACATGCATATTGAAGAAAATCACTAATTTGTCCCTTTTTCTTCTTTGGCGGTAATGGCAAATTAGGCGGCACTCGCAATAACGGAATAAATTTTTTCTTATTATTTGGCAGCTTTTTTACGTATAGCTCGCCGTCCTTAAAAGACAATCCAATCGGCGTTCCGAATAACGTAATTTTATTTTTGTTGGAATACGTCAGTTGTAATTAACGGATTGAACGCCAAATAACGTTCCATTGCTCGGTTGAGCAGCATACTGCAAGCTTGGCCAAAACAATCAGGCGCATTTTTGTCGACATGCATATTGAAGAAAATCACTAATTTGTCCCTTTTTCTTCTTTGGCGGTAATGGCAAATTAGGCGGCACTCGCAATAACAGAATAAATTTTTTCTTATTATTTGGCAGCTTTTTTACGTATAGCTCACCGTCCTTAAAAGACAATCCAATCGGCGTTCCGAATAACGTAATTTTATTTTTGTTGGAATACGTCAGTTGTAATTAACAGATTGAGCGCCAAATAACGTTCCATTGCTCGGTTGAGCAGCATACTGCAAGCTTGGCCAAAACAATCAGGCGCATTTTTGTCGACATGCATATTGAAGAAAATCACTAATTTGTCCCTTTTTCTTCTTTGGCGGTAATGGCAAATTAGGCGGCACTCACAATAACGGAATAAATTTTTTCTTATTATTTGGCGGCTTTTTTACGTATAGCTCACCGTCCTTAAAAGACAATCCAATTGGCGTTCCGAATAACGTAATTTTATTTTTGCTGGAATACGTCAGTCGTAATTAACAGATTGAACGCCAAATAACGTTCCATCGCTCGGTTGAGCAGCATACTGCAAGCTTGGCCAAAACAATCAGGCGCATTTTTGTCGACATGCATATTGAAGAAAATCACTAATTTGTCCCTTTTTCTTCTTTGGCGGTAATGGCAAATTAGGCGGCACTCACAATAACAGAATTAATTTTTTCTTATTATTTGGCGGTTTTTTACGTATAGCTCACTGTCCTCAAAAGACAATCCAATCGGCGTTCCGAATAACGTAATTTTATTTTTGTCGGAATACGTCAGTTGTAATTAACGGATTGAACGCTAAATAACGTTCCATTGCTCGGTTGAGCAGCATACCGCAAGCTGGGCCAAAACAATCAGGCGCATTTTTGTTGACATGCATATTGAAGAAAATCACTAATTTGTCCCTTTTTCTTCTTTGGCGGTAATGGCAAATTAGGCGGCACTCGCAATAACGGAATAAATTTTTTCTTATTATTTGGCAGCTTTTTTACGTATAGCTCACCGTCCTTAAAAGACAATCCAATCGGCGTTCCGAATAACGTAATTTTATTTTTGCGGGAATACGTCAGTTGTTATTAACGGATTGAACGCCAAATAACGTTCTATTGCTCGGTTGAGCGGCATACTCCAAGCTTGGCCAAAACAATCAAGCAAGCGTTTTTATCGCTCAGTTGAGCGGCATACTCCAAGCTTGGCCAAAACAATCAGGCGCATAGCTCGCCGTTCTTAAAACACAATCCAATTGGCATTCCGAATAACGTAATTTTATTTTTGTTGGAATACGTCAGTCGTAATTAACAGATTGAGCGCCAAATAACGTTCCATCACTCGGTTGAGCAGCATACTGCAAGCTTGGTCAAAACAATCCGGCGCATTTTTGTCGACATGCATATTGAAGAAAATCACTAATTTGTCCCTTTTTCTTCTTTGGCGGTAATGGCAAATTAGGCGGCACTCGCAATAACAGAATTAATTTTTTCTAATTATTTGGCGATTTTTTATGTATAGCTTGTTGTCCTCAAAAAGCAATTCAATCGGCGTTCCGAATAACGTAATTTTTTTTGTCGGAATACGTCAATTGTAATTAACGGATTGAACGTTAAATAATGTTCCATTGCTCGGTTGAGCAGCATACCGCAAGCTGTGCCAAAACAATCAGGCGCATTTTTGTTGATATGCATATTGAAGAAAATCACTAATTTGTCCCTTTTTCTTCTTTGGCGGTAATGGCAAATTAGGCGGCACTTGCAATAACGGAATAAATTTTTTCTTATTATTTGGCAGCTTTTTTACGTATAGCTCACCGTCCTTAAAAGACAATCCAATCGGCGTTCCGAATAACGTAATTTTATTTTTGCGGGAATACGTCAGTTGTTATTAACGGATTGAACGCCAAATAACGTTCTATTGCTCGGTTGAGCGGCATACTCCAAGCTTGGCCAAAACAATCAAGCAAGCGTTTTTATCGCTTAGTTGAGCGGCATACTCCAAGCTTGGCCAAAACAATCAGGCGCATAGCTCGCCGTTCTTAAAACACAATCCAATTGGCATTCCGAATAACGTAATTTTATTTTTGTTGGAATACGTCAGTCGTAATTAACAGATTGAGCGCCAAATAACGTTCCATCACTCGGTTGAGCAGCATACTGCAAGCTTGGTCAAAACAATCTGAGCGCATTTTTGTCGACATGCATATTGAAGAAAATCACTAATTTGTCCCTTTTTCTTCTTTGGCGGTAATGGCAAATTAGGCGGCACTCGCAATAACAGAATTAATTTTTTCTTATTATTTGGCGGCTTTTTTACGTATAGCTCACCGTCCTTAAAAGAGCAATCCAATCGGCGTTCCGAATAACGTAATTTTATTTTTGTCGGAATACGTCAGTTGTAATTAACGGATTGAACGCCAAATAACGTTCCATTGCTCGGTTGAGCAGCATACCGCAAGCTGTGGCCAAAACAATCAGGCGCATTTTTGTTGACATGCATATTGAAGAAAATCACTAATTT
The DNA here is from genome assembly GCA_036768485.1 of Mermis nigrescens. Lineage (NCBI taxonomy): Eukaryota > Metazoa > Nematoda > Enoplea > Mermithida > Mermithidae > Mermis > Mermis nigrescens. The sequence continues at coordinate 22,994 of JAVLUZ010000532.1, forward strand.
GTCCCTTTTTCTTCTTTGGCGGTAATGGCAAATTAGGCGGCACTCGCAATAACGGAATAAATTTTTTCTTATTATTTGGCAGCTTTTTTACGTATAGCTCACCGTCCTTAAAAGACAATCCAATCGGCGTTCCGAATAACGTAATTTTATTTTTGCGGGAATACGTCAGTTGTTATTAACGGATTGAACGCCAAATAACGTTCTATTGCTCGGTTGAGCGGCATACTCGCAAGCTTGGCCAAAACAATCAAGCAAGCATTTTTGTCGACATGCATATTGAAGAAAATCACTAATTTGTCCTTTTTCTTCTTTGGCGGTAATGGCAAATTAGGCGGCACTCACAATAACGGAATAAATTTTTTCTATTATTTGGCGCTTTTTTACGTATAGCTCACCGTCCTTAAAACACAATCCAATTGGCGTTCCGAATAACGTAATTTTATTTTTGTTGGAATACGTCAGTCGTAATTAACAGATTGAGCGCCAAATAACGTTCCATCGCTCGGTTGAGCAGCATACTGCAAGCTTGGTCAAAACAATCAGGCGCATTTTTGTCGACATGCATATTGAAGAAAATCACTAATTTGTCCCTTTTTCTTCTTTGGCGGTAATGGCAAATTAGGCGGCACTCGCAATAACAGAATTAATTTTTTCTAATTATTTGGCGGCTTTTTTATGTATAGCTCGTTGTCCTCAAAAGACAATTCAATCGGCGTTCCGAATAACGTAATTTTATTTTTGTCGGAATACGTCAATTGTAATTAACGGATTGAACGTTAAATAACGTTCCATTGCTCGGTTGAGCAGCATACCGCAAGCTGTGCCAAAACAATCAGGCGCATTTTTGTTGATATGCATATTGAAGAAAATCACTAATTTGTCCCTTTTTCTTCTTTGGCGGTAATGGCAAATTAGGCGGCACTCACAATAACGGAATAAATTTTTTCTTATTATTTGGCAGCTTTTTTACGTATAGCTCACCGTCCTTAAAAGACAATCCAATCGGCGTTCCGAATAACGTAATTTTATTTTTGCGGGAATACGTCAGTTGTTATTAACGGATTGAACGCCAAATAACGTTCTATTGCTCGGTTGAGCGGCATACTCCAAGCTTGGCCAAAACAATCAAGCAAGCGTTTTTATCGCTCAGTTGAGCGGCATACTCCAAGCTTGGCCAAAACAATCAGGCGCATAGCTCGCCGTTCTTAAAACACAATCCAATTGGCATTCCGAATAACGTAATTTTATTTTTGTTGGAATACGTCAGTCGTAATTAACAGATTGAGCGCCAAATAACGTTCCATCACTCGGTTGAGCAGCATACTGCAAGCTTGGTCAAAACAATCCGGCGCATTTTTGTCGACATGCATATTGAAGAAAATCACTAATTTGTCCCTTTTTCTTCTTTGGCGGTAATGGCAAATTAGGCGGCACTCGCAATAACAGAATTAATTTTTTCTAATTATTTGGCGATTTTTTATGTATAGCTTGTTGTCCTCAAAAAGCAATTCAATCGGCGTTCCGAATAACGTAATTTTTTTTGTCGGAATACGTCAATTGTAATTAACGGATTGAACGTTAAATAATGTTCCATTGCTCGGTTGAGCAGCATACCGCAAGCTGTGCCAAAACAATCAGGCGCATTTTTGTTGATATGCATATTGAAGAAAATCACTAATTTGTCCCTTTTTCTTCTTTGGCGGTAATGGCAAATTAGGCGGCACTTGCAATAACGGAATAAATTTTTTCTTATTATTTGGCAGCTTTTTTACGTATAGCTCACCGTCCTTAAAAGACAATCCAATCGGCGTTCCGAATAACGTAATTTTATTTTTGCGGGAATACGTCAGTTGTTATTAACGGATTGAACGCCAAATAACGTTCTATTGCTCGGTTGAGCGGCATACTCCAAGCTTGGCCAATACAATCAAGCAAGCGTTTTTATCGCTCAGTTGAGCGGCATACTCCAAGCTTGGCCAAAACAATCAGGCGCATAGCTCGCCGTTCTTAAAACACAATCCAATTGGCATTCCGAATAACGTAATTTTATTTTTGTTGGAATACGTCAGTCGTAATTAACAGATTGAGCGCCAAATAACGTTCCATCACTCGGTTGAGCAGCATACTGCAAGCTTGGTCAAAACAATCTGAGCGCATTTTTGTCGACATGCATATTGAAGAAAATCACTAATTTGTCCCTTTTTCTTCTTTGGCGGTAATGGCAAATTAGGCGGCACTCGCAATAACAGAATTAATTTTTTCTTATTATTTGGCGGCTTTTTTACGTATAGCTCACCGTCCTTAAAAGACAATCCAATCGGCGTTCCGAATAACGTAATTTTATTTTTGTCGGAATACGTCAGTTGTAATTAACAGATTGAACGCCAAATAACGTTCCATTGCTCGGTTGAGCAGCATACCGCAAGCTGTGGCCAAAACAATCAGGCGCATTTTTGTCGACATGCATATTGAAGAAAATCACTAATTTGTCCCTTTTTCTTCTTTGGCGGTAATGGCAAATTAGGCGGCACTCGCAATAACGGAATAAATTTTTTCTTATTATTTGGCAGCTTTTTTACGTATAGCTCACTGTCCTTAAAAGACAATCCAATCGGCGTTCCGAATAACGTAATTTTATTTTTGTCGGGAATACGTCAGTTGTTATTAACGGATTGAACGCCAAATAACGTTCCATTGCTCGGTTGAGCAGCATACCGCAAGCTGTGGCCAAAACAATCAGGCGCATTTTTGTCGACATGCATATTGAAGAAAATCACTAATTTGTCCCTTTTTCTTCTTTGGCGGTAATGGCAAATTAGGCGGCACTCACAATAACGGAATAAATTTTTTCTTATTATTTGGCAGCTTTTTTACGTATAGCTCACCGTCCTTAAAAGACAATCCAATCGGCGTTCCGAATAACGTAATTTTATTTTTGCGGGAATACGTCAGTTGTTATTAACGGATTGAACGCCAAATAACGTTCTATTGCTCGGTTGAGCAGCATACTCCAAGCTTGGCCAAAACAATCAAGCAAGCATTTTTGTCGACATGCATATTGAAGAAAATCACTAATTTGTCACTTTTTCTTCTTTGGCGGTAATGGCAAATTAGGCGGCACTCACAATAACGGAATAAATTTTTCTTATTATTTGGCGGCTTTTTATGTATAGCTCGCCGTCCTTAAAAGACAATCCAATTGGCGTTCCGAATAACGTAATTTTATTTTTGTTGGAATACGTCAGTCGTAATTAACAGATTGAGCGCCAAATAACGTTCCATCACTCGGTTGAGCAGCATACTGCAAGCTTGGTCAAAACAATCCGGCGCATTTTTGTCGACATGCATATTGAAGAAAATCACTAATTTGTCCCTTTTTCTTCTTTGGCGGTAATGGCAAATTAGGCGGCACTCGCAATAACAGAATTAATTTTTTCTAATTATTTGGCGGTTTTTTATGTATAGCTTGTTGTCCTCAAAAAGCAATTCAATCGGCGTTCCGAATAACGTAATTTTTTTTGTCGGAATACGTCAATTGTAATTAACGGATTGAACGTTAAATAATGTTCCATTGCTCGGTTGAGCAGCATACCGCAAGCTGTGCCAAAACAATCAGGCGCATTTTTGTTGATATGCATATTGAAGAAAATCACTAATTTGTCCCTTTTTCTTCTTTGGCGGTAATGGCAAATTAGGCGGCACTTGCAATAACGGAATAAATTTTTTCTTATTATTTGGCAGCTTTTTTACGTATAGCTCACCGTCCTTAAAAGACAATCCAATCGGCGTTCCGAATAACGTAATTTTATTTTTGCGGGAATACGTCAGTTGTTATTAACGGATTGAACGCCAAATAACGTTCTATTGCTCGGTTGAGCGGCATACTCCAAGCTTGGCCAAAACAATCAAGCAAGCGTTTTTATCGCTCAGTTGAGCGGCATACTCCAAGCTTGGCCAAAACAATCAGGCGCATAGCTCGCCGTTCTTAAAACACAATCCAATTGGCATTCCGAATAACGTAATTTTATTTTTGTTGGAATACGTCAGTCGTAATTAACAGATTGAGCGCCAAATAACGTTCCATCACTCGGTTGAGCAGCATACTGCAAGCTTGGTCAAAACAATCCGGCGCATTTTTGTCGACATGCATATTGAAGAAAATCACTAATTTGTCCCTTTTTCTTCTTTGGCGGTAATGGCAAATTAGGCGGCACTCGCAATAACAGAATTAATTTTTTCTAATTATTTGGCGGCTTTTTATGTATAGCTCGCTGTCCTCAAAAGAGCAATTCAATCGGCGTTCCGAATAACGTAATTTTATTTTTGTCGGAATACGTCAATTGTAATTAACGGATTGAACGTCAAATAATGTTCCATTGCTCGGTTGAGCAGCATACCGCAAGCTGTGGCCAAAACAATCAGGCGCATTTTTGTTGACATGCATATTGAAGAAAATCACTAATTTGTCCCTTTTTCTTCTTTGGCGGTAATGGCAAATTAGGCGGCACTCGCAATAACGGAATAAATTTTTTCTTATTATTTGGCAGCTTTTTTACGTATAGCTCACCGTCCTTAAAAGACAATCCAATCGGCGTTCCGAATAACGTAATTTTATTTTTGCGGGAATACGTCAGTTGTTATTAACGGATTGAACGCCAAATAACGTTCTATTGCTCGGTTGAGCGGCATACTCCAAGCTTGGCCAAAACAATCAAGCAAGCGTTTTTATCGCTCAGTTGAGCGGCATACTCCAAGCTTGGCCAAAACAATCAGGCGCATAGCTCGCCGTTCTTAAAACACAATCCAATTGGCATTCCGAATAACGTAATTTTATTTTTGTTGGAATACGTCAGTCGTAATTAACAGATTGAGCGCCAAATAACGTTCCATCACTCGGTTGAGCAGCATACTGCAAGCTTGGTCAAAACAATCCGGCGCATTTTTGTCGACATGCATATTGAAGAAAATCACTAATTTGTCCCTTTTTCTTCTTTGGCGGTAATGGCAAATTAGGCGGCACTCGCAATAACAGAATTAATTTTTTCTAATTATTTGGCGATTTTTTATGTATAGCTTGTTGTCCTCAAAAAGCAATTCAATCGGCGTTCCGAATAACGTAATTTTTTTGTCGGAATACGTCAATTGTAATTAACGGATTGAACGTTAAATAATGTTCCATTGCTCGGTTGAGCAGCATACCGCAAGCTGTGCCAAAACAATCAGGCGCATTTTTGTTGATATGCATATTGAAGAAAATCACTAATTTGTCCCTTTTTCTTCTTTGGCGGTAATGGCAAATTAGGCGGCACTTGCAATAACGGAATAAATTTTTTCTTATTATTTGGCAGCTTTTTTACGTATAGCTCACCGTCCTTAAAAGACAATCCAATCGGCGTTCCGAATAACGTAATTTTATTTTTGCGGGAATACGTCAGTTGTTATTAACGGATTGAACGCCAAATAACGTTCTATTGCTCGGTTGAGCGGCATACTCCAAGCTTGGCCAAAACAATCAAGCAAGCGTTTTTATCGCTCAGTTGAGCGGCATACTCCAAGCTTGGCCAAAACAATCAGGCGCATAGCTCGCCGTTCTTAAAACACAATCCAATTGGCATTCCGAATAACGTAATTTTATTTTTGTTGGAATACGTCAGTCGTAATTAACAGATTGAGCGCCAAATAACGTTCCATCACTCGGTTGAGCAGCATACTGCAAGCTTGGTCAAAACAATCCGGCGCATTTTTGTCGACATGCATATTGAAGAAAATCACTAATTTGTCCCTTTTTCTTCTTTGGCGGTAATGGCAAATTAGGCGGCACTCGCAATAACAGAATTAATTTTTTCTAATTATTTGGCGATTTTTTATGTATAGCTTGTTGTCCTCAAAAAGCAATTCAATCGGCGTTCCGAATAACGTAATTTTTTTTGTCGGAATACGTCAATTGTAATTAACGGATTGAACGTTAAATAATGTTCCATTGCTCGGTTGAGCAGCATACCGCAAGCTGTGCCAAAACAATCAGGCGCATTTTTGTTGATATGCATATTGAAGAAAATCACTAATTTGTCCCTTTTTCTTCTTTGGCGGTAATGGCAAATTAGGCGGCACTTGCAATAACGGAATAAATTTTTTCTTATTATTTGGCAGCTTTTTTACGTATAGCTCACCGTCCTTAAAAGACAATCCAATCGGCGTTCCGAATAACGTAATTTTATTTTTGCGGGAATACGTCAGTTGTTATTAACGGATTGAACGCCAAATAACGTTCTATTGCTCGGTTGAGCGGCATACTCCAAGCTTGGCCAATACAATCAAGCAAGCGTTTTTATCGCTCAGTTGAGCGGCATACTCCAAGCTTGGCCAAAACAATCAGGCGCATAGCTCGCCGTTCTTAAAACACAATCCAATTGGCATTCCGAATAACGTAATTTTATTTTTGTTGGAATACGTCAGTCGTAATTAACAGATTGAGCGCCAAATAACGTTCCATCACTCGGTTGAGCAGCATACTGCAAGCTTGGTCAAAACAATCCGGCGCATTTTTGTCGACATGCATATTGAAGAAAATCACTAATTTGTCCCTTTTTCTTCTTTGGCGGTAATGGCAAATTAGGCGGCACTCGCAATAACAGAATTAATTTTTTCTAATTATTTGGCGGCTTTTTATGTATAGCTTGTTGTCCTCAAAAAGCAATTCAATCGGCGTTCCGAATAACGTAATTTTATTTTTGTCGGAATACGTCAATTGTAATTAACGGATTGAACGTTAAATAATGTTCCATTGCTCGGTTGAGCAGCATACCGCAAGCTGTGGCCAAAACAATCAGGCGCATTTTTGTTGATATGCATATTGAAGAAAATCACTAATTTGTCCCTTTTTCTTCTTTGGCGGTAATGGCAAATTAGGCGGCACTCGCAATAACGGAATAAATTTTTTCTTATTATTTGGCAGCTTTTTTACGTATAGCTCACCGTCCTTAAAAGACAATCCAATCGGCGTTCCGAATAACGTAATTTTATTTTTGCGGGAATACGTCAGTTGTTATTAACAGATTGAACGCCAAATAACGTTCCATCGCTCGGTTGAGCAGCATACCGCAAGCTGTGGCCAAAACAATCAGGCGCATTTTTGTCGACATGCATATTGAAGAAAATCACTAATTTGTCCCTTTTTCTTCTTTGGCGGTAATGGCAAATTAGGCGGCACTCACAATAACGGAATAAATTTTTTCTTATTATTTGGCAGCTTTTTTACGTATAGCTCACCGTCCTTAAAAGACAATCCAATCGGCGTTCCGAATAACGTAATTTTATTTTTGTCGGGAATACGTCAGTTGTAATTAACGGATTGAACGCCAAATAACGTTCCATTGCTCGGTTGAGCAGCATACCGCAAGCTGGGCCAAAACAGTCAGGCGCATGTTTGTCGACATGCATATTGAAGAAAATCACTAATTTGTCATTTTTTCTTCTTCGGCGGTAATGGCAAATTAGGCGGCACTTGCAATAACGGAATAAATTTTTTCTTATTATTTGGCAGCTTTTTTACGTATAGCTCACCGTCCTTAAAAGACAATCCAATCGGCGTTCCGAATAACGTAATTTTATTTTTGCGGGAATACGTCAGTTGTTATTAACGGATTGAACGCCAAATAACGTTCTATTGCTCGGTTGAGCGGCATACTCCAAGCTTGGCCAAAACAATCAAGCAAGCGTTTTTATCGCTCAGTTGAGCGGCATACTCCAAGCTTGGCCAAAACAATCAGGCGCATAGCTCGCCGTTCTTAAAACACAATCCAATTGGCATTCCGAATAACGTAATTTTATTTTTGTTGGAATACGTCAGTCGTAATTAACAGATTGAGCGCTAAATAACGTTCCATTGCTCGGTTGAGCAGCATACTGCAAGCTTGGTCAAAACAATCCGGCGCATTTTTGTCGACATGCATATTGAAGAAAATCACTAATTTGTCCCTTTTTCTTCTTTGGCGGTAATGGCAAATTAGGCGGCACTCGCAATAACAGAATTAATTTTTTCTTATTATTTGGCGGCTTTTTCACGTATAGCTCACCGTCCTTAAAAGACAATCCAATCAGCGTTCCGAATAACGTAATTTTATTTTTGTCGGAATACGTCAGTCGTAATTAACAGATTGAACGCCAAATAACGTTCCATCGCTCGGTTGAGCAGCATACTGCAAGCTTGGTCAAAACAATCCGGCGCATTTTTGTCGACATGCATATTGAAGAAAATCACTAATTTGTCCCTTTTTCTTCTTTGGCGGTAATGGCAAATTAGGCGGCACTCACAATAACGGAATAAATTTTTTCTTATTATTTGGCGGCTTTTTTATGTATAGCTTACTGTCCTCAAAAGACAATCCAATCGGCGTTCCGAATAACGTAATTTTATTTTGTCGGAATACGTCAATTGTAATTAACGGATTGAACGCTAAATAATGTTCCATTGCTCGGTTGAGCAGCATACCGCAAGCTGTGCCAAAACAATCAGGCGCATTTTTGTTGATATGCATATTGAAGAAAATCACTAATTTGTCCCTTTTTCTTCTTTGGCGGTAATGGCAAATTAGGCGGCACTCACAATAACGGAATAAATTTTTTCTTATTATTTGGCAGCTTTTTTACGTATAGCTCACCGTCCTTAAAAGACAATCCAATCGGCGTTCCGAATAACGTAATTTTATTTTTGCGGGAATACGTCAGTTGTTATTAACGGATTGAACGCCAAATAACGTTCTATTGCTCGGTTGAGCGGCATACTCCAAGCTTGGCCAAAACAATCAAGCAAGCGTTTTTATCGCTCAGTTGAGCGGCATACTCCAAGCTTGGCCAAAACAATCAGGCGCATAGCTCGCCGTTCTTAAAACACAATCCAATTGGCATTCCGAATAACGTAATTTTATTTTTGTTGGAATACGTCAGTCGTAATTAACAGATTGAGCGCCAAATAACGTTCCATCACTCGGTTGAGCAGCATACTGCAAGCTTGGTCAAAACAATCCGGCGCATTTTTGTCGACATGCATATTGAAGAAAATCACTAATTTGTCCCTTTTTCTTCTTTGGCGGTAATGGCAAATTAGGCGGCACTCGCAATAACAGAATTAATTTTTTCTAATTATTTGGCGATTTTTTATGTATAGCTTGTTGTCCTCAAAAAGCAATTCAATCGGCGTTCCGAATAACGTAATTTTTTTTGTCGGAATACGTCAATTGTAATTAACGGATTGAACGTTAAATAATGTTCCATTGCTCGGTTGAGCAGCATACCGCAAGCTGTGCCAAAACAATCAGGCGCATTTTTGTTGATATGCATATTGAAGAAAATCACTAATTTGTCCCTTTTTCTTCTTTGGCGGTAATGGCAAATTAGGCGGCACTTGCAATAACGGAATAAATTTTTTCTTATTATTTGGCAGCTTTTTTACGTATAGCTCACCGTCCTTAAAAGACAATCCAATCGGCGTTCCGAATAACGTAATTTTATTTTTGCGGGAATACGTCAGTTGTTATTAACGGATTGAACGCCAAATAACGTTCTATTGCTCGGTTGAGCGGCATACTCCAAGCTTGGCCAAAACAATCAAGCAAGCGTTTTTATCGCTCAGTTGAGCGGCATACTCCAAGCTTGGCCAAAACAATCAGGCGCATAGCTCGCCGTTCTTAAAACACAATCCAATTGGCATTCCGAATAACGTAATTTTATTTTTGTTGGAATACGTCAGTCGTAATTAACAGATTGAGCGCCAAATAACGTTCCATCACTCGGTTGAGCAGCATACTGCAAGCTTGGTCAAAACAATCCGGCGCATTTTTGTCGACATGCATATTGAAGAAAATCACTAATTTGTCCCTTTTTCTTCTTTGGCGGTAATGGCAAATTAGGCGGCACTCGCAATAACAGAATTAATTTTTTCTAATTATTTGGCGATTTTTATGTATAGCTTGTTGTCCTCAAAAAGCAATTCAATCGGCGTTCCGAATAACGTAATTTTTTTTGTCGGAATACGTCAATTGTAATTAACGGATTGAACGTTAAATAATGTTCCATTGCTCGGTTGAGCAGCATACCGCAAGCTGTGCCAAAACAATCAGGCGCATTTTTGTTGATATGCATATTGAAGAAAATCACTAATTTGTCCCTTTTTCTTCTTTGGCGGTAATGGCAAATTAGGCGGCACTCGCAATAACGGAATAAATTTTTTCTTATTATTTGGCAGCTTTTTTACGTATAGCTCACCGTCCTTAAAAGACAATCCAATCGGCGTTCCGAATAACGTAATTTTATTTTTGCGGGAATACGTCAGTTGTTATTAACGGATTGAACGCCAAATAACGTTCTATTGCTCGGTTGAGCGGCATACTCCAAGCTTGGCCAAAACAATCAAGCAAGCGTTTTTATCGCTCAGTTGAGCGGCATACTCCAAGCTTGGCCAAAACAATCAGGCGCATAGCTCGCCGTTCTTAAAACACAATCCAATTGGCATTCCGAATAACGTAATTTTATTTTTGTTGGAATACGTCAGTCGTAATTAACAGATTGAGCGCCAAATAACGTTCCATCACTCGGTTGAGCAGCATACTGCAAGCTTGGTCAAAACAATCCGGCGCATTTTTGTCGACATGCATATTGAAGAAAATCACTAATTTGTCCCTTTTTCTTCTTTGGCGGTAATGGCAAATTAGGCGGCACTCGCAATAACAGAATTAATTTTTTCTTATTATTTGGCGGCTTTTTTACGTATAGCTCACTGTCCTTAAAAGACAATCCAATCGGCGTTCCGAATAACGTAATTTTATTTTTGTCGGAATACGTCAGTTGTAATTAACGGATTGAACGCTAAATAATGTTCCATTGCTCGGTTGAGCAGCATACCGCAAGCTGTGGCCAAAACAATCAGGCGCATTTTTGTCGATATGCATATTGAAGAAAATCACTAATTTGTCCCTTTTTCTTCTTTGGCGGTAATGGCAAATTAGGCGGCACTCACAATAACGGAATAAATTTTTTCTTATTATTTGGCAGCTTTTTTACGTATAGCTCACCGTCCTTAAAAGACAATCCAATCGGCGTTCCGAATAACGTAATTTTATTTTTGCGGGAATACGTCAGTCGTAATTAACAGATTGAGCGCCAAATAACGTTCCATCACTCGGTTGAGCAGCATACTGCAAGCTTGGCCAAAACAATCAGGCGCATTTTTGTCGACATGCATATTGAAGAAAATCACTAATTTGTCCCTTTTTCTTCTTTGGCGGTAATGGCAAATTAGGCGGCACTCGCAATAACAGAATTAATTTTTTCTAATTATTTGGCGGCTTTTTATGTATAGCTTGTTGTCCTCAAAAAGCAATTCAATCGGCGTTCCGAATAACGTAATTTTTTTTTGTCGGAATACGTCAATTGTAATTAACGGATTGAACGTTAAATAATGTTCCATTGCTCGGTTGAGCAGCATACCGCAAGCTGTGCCAAAACAATCAGGCGCATTTTTGTTGATATGCATATTGAAGAAAATCACTAATTTGTCCCTTTTTCTTCTTTGGCGGTAATGGCAAATTAGGCGGCACTTGCAATAACGGAATAAATTTTTTCTTATTATTTGGCAGCTTTTTTACGTATAGCTCACCGTCCTTAAAAGACAATCCAATCGGCGTTCCGAATAACGTAATTTTATTTTTGCGGGAATACGTCAGTTGTTATTAACGGATTGAACGCCAAATAACGTTCTATTGCTCGGTTGAGCGGCATACTCCAAGCTTGGCCAATACAATCAAGCAAGCGTTTTTATCGCTCAGTTGAGCGGCATACTCCAAGCTTGGCCAAAACAATCAGGCGCATAGCTCGCCGTTCTTAAAACACAATCCAATTGGCATTCCGAATAACGTAATTTTATTTTTGTTGGAATACGTCAGTCGTAATTAACAGATTGAGCGCCAAATAACGTTCCATCGCTCGGTTGAGCAGCATACTGCAAGCTTGGTCAAAACAATCCGAGCGCATTTTTGTCGACATGCATATTGAAGAAAATCACTAATTTGTCCCTTTTTCTTCTTTGGCGGTAATGGCAAATTAGGCGGCACTCGCAATAACAGAATTAATTTTTTCTTATTATTTGGCGGCTTTTTTACGTATAGCTCACTGTCCTTAAAAGACAATCCAATCGGCGTTCCGAATAACGTAATTTTATTTTTGTCGGAATACGTCAGTTGTAATTAACAGATTGAACGCCAAATAACGTTCCATTGCTCGGTTGAGCAGCATACCGCAAGCTGTGGCCAAAACAATCAGGCGCATTTTTGTCGACATGCATATTGAAGAAAATCACTAATTTGTCCCTTTTTCTTCTTTGGCGGTAATGGCAAATTAGGCGGCACTCACAATAACGGAATAAATTTTTTCTTATTATTTGGCAGCTTTTTTACGTATAGCTCACCGTCCTTAAAAGACAATCCAATCGGCGTTCCGAATAACGTAATTTTATTTTTGCGGGAATACGTCAGTTGTTATTAACGGATTGAACGCCAAATAACGTTCCATTGCTCGGTTGAGCAGCATACCGCAAGCTGGGCCAAAACAATCAGGCGCATTTTTGTCGACATGCATATTGAAGAAAATCACTAATTTGTCCCTTTTTCTTCTTTGGCGGTAATGGCAAATTAGGCGGCACTCACAATAACGGAATAAATTTTTTCTTATTATTTGGCAGCTTTTTTACGTATAGCTCACCGTCCTTAAAAGACAATCCAATCGGCGTTCCGAATAACGTAATTTTATTTTTGCGGGAATACGTCAGTTGTTATTAACGGATTGAACGCCAAATAACGTTCTATTGCTCGGTTGAGCGGCATACTCCAAGCTTGGCCAAAACAATCAAGCAAGCGTTTTTATCGCTCAGTTGAGCGGCATACTCCAAGCTTGGCCAAAACAATCAGGCGCATAGCTCGCCGTTCTTAAAACACAATCCAATTGGCATTCCGAATAACGTAATTTTATTTTTGTTGGAATACGTCAGTCGTAATTAACAGATTGAGCGCCAAATAACGTTCCATCACTCGGTTGAGCAGCATACTGCAAGCTTGGTCAAAACAATCCGGCGCATTTTTGTCGACATGCATATTGAAGAAAATCACTAATTTGTCCCTTTTTCTTCTTTGGCGGTAATGGCAAATTAGGCGGCACTCGCAATAACAGAATTAATTTTTTCTAATTATTTGGCGGTTTTTTATGTATAGCTTGTTGTCCTCAAAAAGCAATTCAATCGGCGTTCCGAATAACGTAATTTTTTTTGTCGGAATACGTCAATTGTAATTAACGGATTGAACGTTAAATAATGTTCCATTGCTCGGTTGAGCAGCATACCGCAAGCTGTGCCAAAACAATCAGGCGCATTTTTGTTGATATGCATATTGAAGAAAATCACTAATTTGTCCCTTTTTCTTCTTTGGCGGTAATGGCAAATTAGGCGGCACTTGCAATAACGGAATAAATTTTTTCTTATTATTTGGCAGCTTTTTTACGTATAGCTCACCGTCCTTAAAAGACAATCCAATCGGCGTTCCGAATAACGTAATTTTATTTTTGCGGGAATACGTCAGTTGTTATTAACGGATTGAACGCCAAATAACGTTCTATTGCTCGGTTGAGCGGCATACTCCAAGCTTGGCCAAAACAATCAAGCAAGCGTTTTTATCGCTCAGTTGAGCGGCATACTCCAAGCTTGGCCAAAACAATCAGGCGCATAGCTCGCCGTTCTTAAAACACAATCCAATTGGCATTCCGAATAACGTAATTTTATTTTTGTTGGAATACGTCAGTCGTAATTAACAGATTGAGCGCCAAATAACGTTCCATCACTCGGTTGAGCAGCATACTGCAAGCTTGGTCAAAACAATCCGGCGCATTTTTGTCGACATGCATATTGAAGAAAATCACTAATTTGTCCCTTTTTCTTCTTTGGCGGTAATGGCAAATTAGGCGGCACTCGCAATAACAGAATTAATTTTTTCTAATTATTTGGCGGTTTTTTATGTATAGCTTGTTGTCCTCAAAAAGCAATTCAATCGGCGTTCCGAATAACGTAATTTTTTTTGTCGGAATACGTCAATTGTAATTAACGGATTGAACGTTAAATAATGTTCCATTGCTCGGTTGAGCAGCATACCGCAAGCTGTGCCAAAACAATCAGGCGCATTTTTGTTGATATGCATATTGAAGAAAATCACTAATTTGTCCCTTTTTCTTCTTTGGCGGTAATGGCAAATTAGGCGGCACTTGCAATAACGGAATAAATTTTTTCTTATTATTTGGCAGCTTTTTTACGTATAGCTCACCGTCCTTAAAAGACAATCCAATCGGCGTTCCGAATAACGTAATTTTATTTTTGCGGGAATACGTCAGTTGTTATTAACGGATTGAACGCCAAATAACGTTCTATTGCTCGGTTGAGCGGCATACTCCAAGCTTGGCCAAAACAATCAAGCAAGCGTTTTTATCGCTCAGTTGAGCGGCATACTCCAAGCTTGGCCAAAACAATCAGGCGCATAGCTCGCCGTTCTTAAAACACAATCCAATTGGCATTCCGAATAACGTAATTTTATTTTTGTTGGAATACGTCAGTCGTAATTAACAGATTGAGCGCCAAATAACGTTCCATCACTCGGTTGAGCAGCATACTGCAAGCTTGGTCAAAACAATCCGGCGCATTTTTGTCGACATGCATATTGAAGAAAATCACTAATTTGTCCCTTTTTCTTCTTTGGCGGTAATGGCAAATTAGGCGGCACTCGCAATAACAGAATTAATTTTTTCTAATTATTTGGCGGCTTTTTACGTATAGCTTGCTGTCCTCAAAAAGACAATTCAATCGGCGTTCCGAATAACGTAATTTTATTTTTGTCGGAATACGTCAATTGTAATTAACGGATTGAACGTTAAATAATGTTCCATTGCTCGGTTGAGCAGCATACCGCAAGCTGGGCCAA